>JACMIG010003110.1:0-10050 GCA_014805385.1 Levipalatum texanum | reverse complement strand
GGGGGGAGGGGAGAGGGGGGAGGGGAGAGTGGAAAGGGGGGAGGGGAAATGGGGGAGGAGGAGGAGGAGGGGGTGGCAGGTCTTCGTCTACGAGCACTCCTATGGCTCCCGTATAATGATGCTGCCTCCCCTCGGAACGTGGAGACGTTCGTGGTCCCCTTCCCTTCCCTCCTCCCTCTCCCTTCAGCCGCCGTCCACACCGCCGAGCTTGTCTACGTCTACGGGAACCCTTCCCAGTGGCAGCCGGCCATCGGTTCCCTTCCTCCTCTCCCTTCTTATTCTCTCCTTCAGCCCTCGGCCAGGTGGACGCCCGCGACTTCTCCCTCCTCGAGTGGTTCGCTGACTCGTGGACGACGTTTGCCAAGACGGGCACTCCCGGAGGGGAATGGGCGGCCGTGCAGCCGACGTCGGGGAAGATCAACTACATCGACATCGCCGAGGAGGGAAATGTCGCTACGGTGAATAGAGGAAAGGAAAGGAGAATATGAGACGGAATTGAGGCGGAGTACCGGTCGAAGGATGAATTCGTGTGGAGATACGTGGTGGACGAGCACCTCGGAACTGTTCCCGTGTAGATTTCCCCGTGGACGATACCCACAAAATAAATTATTCTGAATCCTGGTCAGTCGAGAGTTGAAAGCAATATTGACATGATGGATCCCGATACACGTATTTCTCTCCGACGTGTTTGAGCAGAAGATCGCGAGTGTCGTGCACTGCTGGATATGGTACATTTTGGATTGCATACATTTTAATTCAACCATTCAGCAGAAAGTGCAGGTGAAGGGAAACGCACTTGTGGAGTGGGTAGAGAAATGTGCGAAAATGTAATGATTGAAAGCAATAAATAGGGAATGAAACTTGTCACTGGTAGTACAACTCGAAGTTGAATCCGTCGTGAATTTCGTAGTCCTGCAACATGTTGATAAGGAAGATTGAAATGAATGGGTCCATCTTATTCCCTTTCCTGTGCATGAATATCGCCGTTATCATTTAACTAGTGTCGGCGGAATATACGTTTCGGATAATTCACTCATCGCCCAACTAAATTACATGGAGTATTGGAATTGAGTAACACCGTTTATGCTCGGAGAGGGGCGAATGGGCAAGATTTCGACTGATAACACCGTTTTTCAGATGGCGATCAGCGTATTATCCGGAACATTTTTTCCTGAGGCAAAACTGAAATAATTGAGAAACGGCGATACTCTAGCTCGATCAACAGGTAAAACACAATGTATTTTATTTTATGCCATGCACGCAGGGCGCATGGCCCATCTTTCTTGGTGCCTATCCCCTCGAAATTTGAAAATCTGCGGTGCTAGAATGGGCAAGTATTTTCCTTAAGGTAAAAAGCGCACCTGGAGTGTGATGTGGTCCTTGTAGATGACGTACCACTTCTTCAGAACGATTTTTTCAAATCTGAAATAAGCACAGTCGTCGGTTTGTTATGCAATTCTAAACACTATGTAACGGCCCTTTCACGCATGGAGTTAACGATTCACAAGGATTTCGAGCACGTTAGCATTATATCTTTCATTAAAACTAAGCCCAATCATACCCACTGTGACTACGCCACTAAAATTTCCATCAAATTCTACAGCCATACCGGGTTCCTGTCTGCGCGGAAATGAGTTTCTTGAGGTCGCCGATGGTGTCGGTTGGGTTGCACTTGATGCGGACCTGCATTACGCATTTCGGGAGAACGAAAGAGTAGTGTACCTTCTTCCCCAGGCGATCGTTGACGGTGATCTCAATCATGGTAGATGGGGGCGAGTTCCTTAAACGGCGATACGTAAACGGGAAGCCACCTGCTAACGAGAAGACAGCAGTTCCTATGGCTACGCGAACAAATCTTTTCGAAACCAAACCATGACACCACCTCGGCACCATTGTGCAACATTGCACCCACCAATAAATCAGTATCCTTCGTTCGAACTCGCAACGATTTTCTCTTTGCTCTGGCAATCATTGTGATACGACTTTATTTCAATACACTAGATACATTTCAAGTGCTTATTTATTCATCTCTGTTGCGCTCTACTACTCAAAAATTAGGAAACATTAAGAAATGGCTAGACTATTAACTTTCCACAACAGAAGCCTGCATTTACATCGCATTGTGCCAATAAACGGAATGTTTAATAGGGCGGTCCATCGAAAGCATCACACCGATGGGCAAACACCCAGAGAGTTGGAGAGTCTCATTGCTAAATAAAGAAGCGGTGAAAAGTTCAAGAGCAAGACGAAAGCTCTAGTTAGTGAACTCTCCGTGGAGCTTCTTCTGGAGAATGAGGTTATGGTGGAGCTCGGGCTTGATGTCGCAGACGAGCTGGAGCAGACGAACGATGACCTGGAGGGGGTTCGTTAGCTCGTCCTAAAGAGTTACAATCTTTACCTGCTGCTTGTTCTGGGCAACGCTCCTCTTCATCTCGTCGAGTTGAGCATTGGTCTCCTTCCTGATCTGGTTGTCAATGTCTTCCTTCGTTCCGAGGTGCTTGGCCTCGTAGTCCTTGAAGGTCTTCTCGCGCTCCTCCCTGTACTTCTCGACCTCAGCCTGGGCCTCCTTCTTGGCCTGCTTCAGACGGGCGGCTTTGCGCTTGCGGGCCTCGTTGATCTTCTCCGCCGCACGCTACGAGGATAGCATTAAACAGATGGAATAAGGAACGGGAAACCTTCTCGGCCTGGAGAAGTTGCTGAATTCCCTGGGTCTGCGAAGCCATGGCGTAACCTGTAAAGAGCTTGTAATAATTGAAACGAAAAGGCAGTGTGAAAGGAGTCAGATAAATCAGCGGATGCAAACCGCTTGAATCAATCAATGGATTGGATAAATTATAGGGAAAACATTTATCCGAAAGAAGCTAAAAAAATCTATATGGCTGTGAACAGGTAGAATGTACATAACCGGGAACGTGTCCAAGACAATACAAGCCCTAAAAAGACACGCGCAATAACGGACTCTCGTAATACCATATCTACAAAACTCTCTTATCACAGATTCAAGCAACATATCCGATTAATGTGGAAATAAATAAGGCGTGGATATGGTTTCTCACAGCACTCGAAGATTAGAAACTATTGCGTCGGACTCCTTGGCAGGGGGCTACGCGTTCTCTCCACCGTACTTGGCATACACGACAGCAAGGGCAGCGGGGAGGCGGAGAGGCAGCCGCCCTTCCTCCCCTTCCATCACACAGCTACACATCATCTGCGCCCCCAGCACATCGTATGCAGACGGCTGCGTCACTCGAACCTCAACCGTCCTATATTTTCCACGCAACTGCTATGGTATTGATCTCCAATGCGCATCAAAAATGACCTCCTAACATAAACAAAATAGTCTTGACGGCGAAGACTAACCATGAGAGAGACGTCCTTCGTTCTCCTCCCCTCCACTTGCACCTCCACCACTTCACGGGAGAGCCACCACTGCTGTCGAGGGGGAGGCATTGTCTGCTCGCGAACCTGCAATGCATGCGTCAATGACAGGGAGAGGAGAGATATTACTGACCTTTGGCTTGAATCGAATCTGCACGCGGGCGCTGCGACCCTTCGCATCTTCGTTACGAATCACCACAGTCACAGGGAATTCGCACAGGCTGCAATGATGCAACATGAAAGGCGTGATCGAAGAGTGGAGACGAACCCGCCGGCAATGAAGTCATGTTCGACAGGCTGGAGGGGGAGGGTGGAGAGGTAGATGGCAGGGACCTCGTCCCCTTCTTCTTCAGAGGGTGGAGGAGCAGGGGAAGCGACGCCCCCGGGAGAAGAGAGGGAGCATCCAAGCTGAAGGCCAGGGACGAGGAGACCCGCTGCCTCGAATGGGTCGCCAATGAAGGACTCTCCCACCAAAGTGGACACCTTAACCACACCCGTTTTACTTCTCCTTCCCTCCACAATGTATACCTTTCCATCGTTGCCCACAACCGTAGCCTTCCACGCAATGGCGACGATCATCCTCCGTCTGCCCCATTCCTCGTCTTCTCTCTCTTCCACTGGGAAGGGCCATGGAGGGGGCCTCTCGCCCTGTCCCATCGTCCACTCCGCCGTGCTCCCTTCCTCAGGGGAAGCTATCCGCATGCACAACTCCTCCGTCTGGCCCGATTCCAACTTGACTGCAAAGGGAGGCGAGTAGAGGATGGAGGGGGAAGAGGACTCACCGATGGAATTCCCGACGGGGAGGAGGGCGACGAGTCCGTGTTCCTCCTGGAGGAGAGCCTTTCCCCGTGCGCGGGAGGCAACGGCGACTCGCATCCTCGTGCACTCGACACGGGCGAGAGCAGCGTGGGAGGGAGGGGCCTCGTTGTTCAGATGGAGGGAGACGAGGCCGTGGAAGGGATCGAGGACACGAGAGGAGATGGAGAGAAGGGGGAGGAGGGAGAAGTGGAGACGAGTACGCCACTCTCGCATCGACCCGCCCTCTCCACGGTACAACAGAAGAAGGGCCACCGGGAAATCGGAGCCAGTGTTGGGGGCACGGATCTGGAAGAGAAGGATGAAGGAGGGAGAGGGGGAAGTCCAACCTGGACGTGTATCATGAGCTTCTCTCCGACTGCCATTGGCTGTCCCCGATGGATGGGAAAAGCGCTGACGGAGGGAGTACCGGGGACGTCGAGTCCCGTGCACCAACTGCTGTGTCCATGGGAACCCTCCTCCGCTACGGCTATTCGATCGACAACGTCGATGGCGATGGCCATGGAAGACACGGGCTCCTGGCCGCTGTTCGAAACCTCCAGCACGAGATGCACCAACTGAAAGACAATCGATCAGTTCCCGTTGAATGGGAGGGGGTACCTGATCGGCGAAGAGGATGGTGGGAGGCTGCTTGGCCAGGGAGACATCGACGAGAGGCCATCTACGAGGGGAGACCATTGCCCGCAGTCGCTCGTCCACCGCGTACACCACCGACTTCATCTGACAAGGGCAGTTGAAGCGGTGTCGGGGGGAGCTGGCAATGAGTACCTGCTTCTGATTCCTGTTCAACCTCCGCCCGCGCACGTCGAGGGCAACTTCCCCAGGGACGACGATGTCGGCAGAAGTGAGGAGGCCGAAGAGGACAGAGGAGACACGGAACTCGGCTACGGACGAAGAGGGAATGACGTACAACTCCACCTGGAAGGGAGGAGTGACGAGGGGAGGGGAAAGGGGGTACCATTCTGTTCTCCTCCGGCTGCAGTGTTATACTATCCCTGCACTCGATGGCTTCCATCGCCGAGTCCTTTCCTTCTGTTCCATCTCTCATCTTCACTCCTCCCACGCCCAGACGAATATCCCGTAGGGTCAGCGGAACAGACAACGGGTTACAAAATCGGAGCTGAAAAACGAGCTTTCGAACCGTCAATTGTGAACCCAAACCTGTACTCGAAAGCGTTCTCCGATGGGCGTTTCCCGCACTTTCTGGTTGTCAGTGTCGGCATCAGCCACAACCTGAGTCTGTCGGAATGCAGTGGATATCCCTATAGATTCGACTGTCCGAGCTGTACGTGACAGTGCTCACCAGCGACAGCGTGAAAGGCTGCCCTCTGGATGTCGTTCCAGTTGGCATCGGCAGAGTGGGGGAGGTCGGTGGAGAGGGGCCTCTCTCCGAATATCACTCTCGTCGCCCCAGTCTCCACCCGTGGCACGGGCACTGATCTCTCAGCCGACGATCCATCCACTCCCTCCACTCGCTGTCGTGTCCTGAAGAACGCGGATGCTAAAGACAAATCAGAAAATAGAAACAATTAAACTGCAACGACCTATCTGCATTAAAGCCATAATGATAATGATAAAAGTGTATGAAACACACGTGCCAACCTTCCATAAACGGCGAGATGGGAAGCAGAGGTGGCGGGAGATCGGGGTGTTCGGGAGGGGACGAGGAGTCTCGTCACTGCTTCCACTGCCAGTTTACTCTCGGTAGCTGAGGCGAGGGAGAGAGCGAGGGTGTCTTCGGCGAGTGACCACTCCTTGCCCACGTACTCGGGGAAGGCGACGGAGGCAGCGCCGAGGGCGAGCGACGCCAGTCCCGCCTTCCCCCATCGATGACCAGCGAGGTATCGATAGAAGGCTGCCTTTCGGTGCATGGAGGCCCGTTGGAAGGAATCGGCTGCCAGCCACAGGCACACTCCCACGGCACCGTCGTTGTCCTTGAATGAGCATTGATTGTGAGCCCCTTGGAGGTGAGACTGACGATAGAAGTGAGCCGAATGAGATGAGAGGCGGCCTCCGTGTGCATGTCGAGATGGGAGAGGACTCTCCACCCGTGCAGCCCTGCTCTCAGAAGGGATGGCCATCGACTACAATCACGGCCCATTCCACCACTCCTCCTCCACTTCTACCCACGCTCCATTCTTCATCAGCTCATCCATCGAATTCTCCAAATAGTGAATCGGAAACTGCTTGGCAGTCAGCTGAGCTTGCGCGAGGTGGAGGGAGAAAGCCGACTGTTCCTGCAAAGAGATGATGATATTTGTATGTCAGAAATTTAATATTTATGAACTGACCAGGGCCATAGCCTTGTGCAGAAAGGCTTGGTCGCTGGCGAAGTCTTTCTTCACAATTTGATACTGCGAGTAGGCAAGAGAATAGAGACCAAAGAGGAATGCCAGGTCCGCGAGTTTTCGCTGTGCCATTTCTTGAGATTCGGCGGAAAATCTATAAAAATGGAAGTTACTGTTGGAAAGGGGCAGGTTGACTGACGTAACTGGAGCGCTACTTGCAGTGTTTCCATTGGAAATGACTCCGGAGCTGCGACTCCCGAAGAGACTGCGCATTCCCGTTGTGAGGGAGCGAGAGATTCCACGTCGATTGGACACTTGATCGTGCAGTGTTCGGAGGAGTCTCTCGGCGTGCGGTACCTGAAACGAGTAGGGATTTAATAGGGAAAATAAGCAGGTCCGAACCAGGTTATTGGTGGCAAAGTGGTCGACAAGCTTCTGGCAGGCATCCTTGTCTGCTTGTGTGGTGTTTCTCCGGCCAACTCGTGGGGGAGGTGGGAGAGGGGGAGGAAGGGAAGTGGAAGGGGAAGCCGAAGCTGCCGACGAGATCGAATACGATGAAGATATCGTCGTGATTCCGATCGATGGGGAAGTTGGAGATGGTATCTGAAGATGAACAATGAGGAGAGAGAAGACGAGATGCGTACACTATATCCACTGTCCTTCCTCCCATCTCCGACTTGCGACTTTTCGAGTAGCGACGTGCGTGCTCTCGCAAGACCTTGTTCCAGTATCCGATATGCACCCATCCTGGAGGCCCATGGATCGGGGGAGTTCACTCTTCAATGACTAGTTGAGAAGATTGTTAATAAGCGGAGGGTACTCAGGGCCATCTCCAGGGGAAGGGGCGGCCGTGTCGAGGCGCAGTTGGCTGCACTGATCGATGCCGTATGTAGAACACATCTGCGAGAAGATATCTCTGCCCCTACAAGATATTCTTGAGTCTGGCAGAATCATAACAGACACCATTCCCGAACATTTCTGGAATTTTACAAACATTCTCGAGTACAGCATTTTACAGCGAACCTTAAAAAGAGAAAACATACCTCTGCTCTTCATTGGAGTCGTAAACGACGACGTAGTGCTTAAGGGTGGTGGGGGTTGTCCAGAGGGGGCGAGAGCAGTGTGCAGGGCCGAGGATGGAGCCATCCGAAGCTGAGTGCTGCAAAAATAAAGTTCAAATATCTAAACATCTACAATGTGCGCAGTGAAAAGAAGAAACATTGTCCCGGAAAATGCAAAGAATCGAGAGTTAGTGCATAAACCATGGGCAATATTGAGGGCGAAAGTGCAGTTACGCTTCCAGAGAATGAGAACAATCACTTATTTTAGTATGGGAACGAGGGCCCAGAGAATGAGAGGTGCATCGACTGTTGATCTTTCGCCGCAGTCGCAAAGGCTCGAGCGCGCGTTTATGCGCGACCTCAACGGCAGAGAAGCGAGAGGACACGGGGAGAGGGAGAGGGGGCGGAGCCAGGGGCAGTTCCATTGCCAGTGGAGACACGCCACTCATCCAAATGATGAACGGGGTGAATATAGAATGTGTGACATTGTATATAGCCTATTGATTAATTGCCCAGTCATTGACTGGCAGTCAATAGAAACAAATTTATTTGAGGGAATGAATTGGAAGTTAATGAGATGAATTTTTAGCTATGTGCTTGATGCTTTCATAAATTTTTTCTCCAAAATGGCCTAGAATTAATTGGAAACATAGCTAGCCTGTTGTGAATGTTGAGCCTGAATGAGTTGGCTGAGCTCGGAGAGTGGATTCTCGTCTCTCGCAGACACGAAGAAGAGGCAGGCAACGTACGAACGAAACGTTTCCTGTAATTGATATTATTTTATTTTCAAACAGAATTTTCATCTGTACATTAGGTCCAGTTTAGGGTCAAATCATTGTTGATGTTTAGTGATGACGTTCCCTTACTGCATAGATTTTGTTTGCCCCAAATCCATGTATGATATCACTATTAATAAACCTTATTGCATTATATCAACGGCCTAGTAATTGTTAAGATTGTTGCTGAGATTTATCCACGAAATATTTCTGTGCCGAAACCAATCAAGTTTTAATACATAAAATATTTGCTGGCTATTTTGGCTACAAAAAGTTGGCTTGAAATATGCCAAATATTTAAAACTAACCTGATCAACAGGTTCGGACCACGCGGCAAGAGCATCGTTGAATTGGCGAACTGCATCTTCTATCGAAGACGAGGACACCAAGCACTTTAAAGATTTTTTTCTCGTGAGCCGTATTTTGACTTTTTAAAGTTAATAAGAAGCCATGACAGTGACTCACCTCATGTAACACGTGTGGAAGTACGGTGAGCGAAAGGAGATACCCGTCCTTGCGTAGATCTCGAACATCGAGTGTGATTCGCGTGGGAATTGACAATGCATTAGATGGGTCCTGTAAAAAATAGACGATGAATAAATTAATATGAACAATGAAAGCTTACGCGAATATTGAGGTTACAGCTCGTAAAAGGGGAGATGAGTTGGCTGATTGACACAAAACCCTTCGCCGCAACTGTGTCATCAGCTCCCTGGAAGAATGGGCGCATTAGTTCCAAAAATATAGGGGATATTGTCAAATTACTATGTTTATGCAATCACGACTTACCTTGGATGCGAGTAGAGCGATAGCGGGGGAGGAGGACTGAATGGGCGTGAGAGGCCCTCCTCCGCTCGCCATTCCCATGCCCGTTACAAATGGCTGTAAAATAGGCAACTGATTAGCAACTTATTTTGGAATGCGCTCAGGACGCGAGTACCAAACAAAAATGTGTCAAAAGCAACAGTGCGAGATAATATAAATACAAAGACTGTTTACGGAAAGATTTCACCGTCATTTGCCAGTCGTCTGCTGTTGAGCTGCAAAAGGGGGGCCACAGCGAGTATCCGCAGAAAGATCGCTTCTATTTCGGGGATCTCAGATAAATGCCAGATAAACGTCGCTGCACGCTGAATACAGCTGCCACTTATAAATGTCGAATATCAACTCTATATTATGTTTCACTGAAAAGGGTGTAAAATATTGATTCGGATGCAAAAAGTATTGACAATCAAGATACAAAGGTATGTTGAGAGAATATGGAGTTGTGGCGAAATTGTGACCGCAGTGGTGAATTAAAAGTCGTCGCACGGAAATTACTGTAACATACCGCATTCACAATTCGACTAGGTTTCATACACGACCTTATCGACGGTGCTGTCTCCAACCCTTCCTCAACATCTGCACAGTGTACGAAGCTATTTCCTACTACTGTCTCCGGGCAATCATCCGACCTCAAGGATTCGACTGTTGAATGTCCATCTCCGAATGCTGGAATAATCCGTGATTCAATTAGTTGAAGGTTGTGTTGTAGGAGTGGCAGTGTCCAGGAACCCCCAACTCTGAGAAACAATCAGACGGCTCTTGAAATTGTTGGACGATTGACAGTTCGCACCTCTCCTCTTCTCCCTCTCGGAGCTCCTTGGCTTCCTGCTCCGATCTTGTGAAATGCGGTCGATTAGTCGCCTTGTCACTCTGATACGGGCTGCAAGCTGACGGGGGCATGGGCGA
>JACMIG010003109.1:0-13092 GCA_014805385.1 Levipalatum texanum | reverse complement strand
AGGGAGGGTGAAGAGGAGAGGAGTAGAGGAGTCCCCATCTCCGCATGCATTGCATCACAACAACGGGGAGAGAGTTATGATTACTGTTCCGGTCATCCGGGAATACTCTCGGTAGACTGGAAAGGGAAGGGAAGAATCGAGGGTGGATGCTCTCTTTTGCAGTGTCCGAAACTTTCACCTTCGCCTCCACGTGCGAGGACGGTGGCATCCGCGTCAAGGTATATACATACAATTTAATAATTCATTTATTAATTTAAATCAATATTCAGGTCTCGAGTCGCCTGCCCTACACGGGTGCCCTCTACGGTCTCTATGATTTCTTCACGTGTCGCATCGAACCGAAGGAGCAGAGCAACTTCGAGTACTTCTTCCCCTCCCCGACAGCCAGCAAGAACTGCTCCGACTCCATTCGATACAAGGTAGAAATAAACCGTTTTTCCCGTTCCGATTAATGCCTCAATTCCGCCCTATTATATATTTCCAGGGCGACGAAATGGTGCTCGAAGTGGTGCTGTCGACGGACGGCGTGGAGCCCCTCTACTTCATCACCCCCGAAGACATCACCTTCCAGGTCGGATTTAGCGTTCCGCGAGTAGCCCTGATATTCGGCTAGATACTAAACAACGGAAGTCCCTTCAGGCCAAGTGTCCGATCCGCTCGAAGAATCGGCATGCGACCGCGTCCAAGGTCCATGCGCCGTAAGATTTACAATTTCTTTAGTATTGTCGAGAACCACTTGGTGAAATTATTGTGAGAAACAACCCAAAGTACACACTACAAAACGCAAGAGTTTCGGTGGGAAAATAAATTTGCACCAAGTGGGTTCTCGACAATACATTTTCTGTGGTAAGAAATGTGAATGCACTGTTCCATGGACTCGTTTCTTGTCACTACCATCCGCATCTCCCCTCCCTCTCCTCGTCCCCGCCTCTCCATGTCTTGTAGCGGGGGCGCGCACGATCTGAACGCGACAGCGCACTCGCTCTTCACGGACCTCCAACGGACGATAGCCAAGGACACCTTCGCCCTCCCCCTCACCACCACGGAGGCCACAACCACGACCACTTCAACCACCTCCAAACCCACCACCACCTCCACCACCACTCGCAGGTATGCTCCCTTTTTCCTTTTCTGCATGTTCACACGGTTTTGTCGCATACTCTCAAAAACAGCAAAATAAGGTAGAACCACGTTTTCGAGTGCCTTTCCACTTTGAATGCCACTTTCCAATTACACGAGCACTTGCAGTGTGGCCTCCTCCACCTCGAGCACCACCCCCGCACTTCCTTCCCCTTCCACTCCCCCTTCCCCTCCTCCCCCTTCCGATTCTGCCCTCTCCCTCCACCCCAAGGGAGTCCCCGTCGCCTTCCCCGTCGACGACGACGTCAACATCCACGAGACGATGAGGAAGTTGATGGGAGTTCTCTCGGCTGCCATCGGTCGGAGAGCGAAGACCAACCAGGACACTCCAACTATAAGAGGGCCGAGTATCCTCGGGGCCATCACCCAACAACTCGGATCCCTCACATTCTCCGGCTCTGGAGAGGAAGACATCGGATCTGGAGAAGAAGGATCCGGCGAGGGGAGCGGAGAGGAGAAGGAGAGGTACGAGGAGGGAGTGATTGTCATGCATGGGAAGGGGGAGGAGGAGGTGGAGAGGAGGGTGGGAGGGCAGCTGAGGGCACTACACCAAGAACTACGAGAGATCAAGCAGCAACTCGAGTTGCTCAGAGACGCAGAGAGCATAAGGGGACAGAGGGAAGTGGCCGCCGCCTCGGCCTCGACACCAACTCCCACGGCATTCATCATCGAGATCGACCAGACCCCTCCCTCTCCTCCTCCTCGTCCCTCTTCGACTCCTCCCCCTCCTCCTCCATCAACCACAAACCACCCTCTGCTCGAGGCACTAAGCGCAGCCTTCCGCCAGTCCCTCCCCACCCTCCTCCCCCCTCTGCCTACCGTAACCTTCCCACCTCTCGGTGATCTGTTCGGGAATGCGACCCTCCCTCCGTTCCCTCACTCGTTCGTGCAGCCACTGGCACTCTCTCCCATCGGACAGGTCTCCGAGACGAGGAAAAGGAAGAATCGACAGAAGGAGGCTCTCAGGAAGAAACCCAAATATGCACTCGCATGAATATCTTCGTTTTGTGCACGTAGATAAAGAATGTTCTAATGTCCTTCACTGCACGCGCACTAAAAGGGTGGGAAGAGAAGAAGAAGAGGAGGAGATCACGGCGAATTCAGACCGACGACGACAACGACCACGACGACGACTCCCAAGCCAACGACGACCACGACGAAGAAGCCAACGACCACGACACCGAGGACCACCACAACGACCACTACGAGTGGGCGGAGGAAGGAGGGGGGAGGGGAGAAGAGGCCTCTTTCAGCCCCCAAGCCCACCACCACCACTACGACCACCCAGAAATCGACAACTCCTCGACCTCCTCCGCCATCGACGACAGCCTCGTCGACAACGAGGAGTGCACCCACGACGACGGAAGCTGCGCCACCTGCTCATGGGTAGGTCCTCTCCTCCTCCTCTCTCCATCCCTCGTCTTCACCTCTTCCTCTCTCCTTCGCCCTTCCTTTCCACTCCCCTCATCCTCCTCTTTCCTCCCTCTTCATCCCCCCAACCCTCTCCTCTGCAGCCCCCAAAAGACGCGTGAGCCCATCACCTTGGACGTCTTCCACAATGGCCTCCCCGTCTCGGCCGTCGTCGTCGGCAGTCCCGTTACCCTCTCCTTCACTCCCCACTATGCCATTCCTCCCGATTACATGGCCCTCCGTGGATGCCAGGTAACCCTTTTTATCTAACAGGGTGGGATCTTAGACAGAAAACGGAACATTTAATTCCTCACAGGTGGAACCAATCGGCTCGGCTTTCGACTGGGAGAAGGAGCCGCTGGCAGTCATCAAGGACGGTTAGTCTTTGTATCTCTGCGTCTATGATCTGTCGTCTTTGCAGGCTGTCCCTCGGACCTCGTCGGCATTGCCTGCCCACCCACCCACACCAACTTTGGACTCAAGGTATTATCACAGAGGGCGGAATTGGGCAGGAAAAGATGGAACGATTAATTACAGGTGAAAATGGAGGCGTTCCGGTACCAGACGACGGCGGACATCCAATACACGTGCCTCGTGCGAGTGTGTCCCTTCGCCCCCTGCCCCGTGGCCGACTGCCCGTCTGTCGAGGGGTACGGTATTTAATGACCGGTGATCGTATACTGAACTCCTAGATGCGATGAGAGTCGCCGTGGTCGTCGTGCCCTTTCTCTTGCCGATATCCGTGCAGCCCTGGAGGCGGATCCTTCGTTGAGTCGCCAGATCGGCCTCTCATCTCCCTCCGACATCGGGGACCTCCATGGGCAGCTCCTCGCACTCGCTGGTAGGCGACCTTTCCCATTCGTCGTCCACACTCCTCTCACCTGCAGGTGACCACGTGGTGCGGCGGCGACTGGTCGTCGTTAACTCGGCGGATGAACTCCGTTATTTTGTATCCACGGGGACCCTCCCTCACTAGCCAGGCCTTCCCCACTCAAAAGACATTGAATCGGGATAATTCTCCGCGGGACATCCCGTAGAGCAACTTGAGTGCATTCTCCTCAATTAAACACGTGTACTGATCTCCACTGTGCATTCCATTCATGTGTATACCGTCTTTCCATAGGAATGAAAATGTATTTTCGAAGTCCTATTGTACATTTCCGATGCTGATTGCCCTTCGCTTCAGGAGAATAAAAAAATTATAAATTGAGAATTTTCCTGCATCTAACTTGGTACACACTCCCAGTGGCCCCCCATGTTATCCATAGCCGTGTCCCAAAGGCACAGGAGCTCTTACAGTAAATAGATTCATTTCTGGAGACCACGTCGAGTATACATATGAAATCTGCAGATACAATATCGGATTTCACAATAATTTAGCTCCATTTTCTCTCATGACAATAAAATATAGGAAGAAATACGAGACAAGCGGAGAAATTATGCCCGTGCCGCTGAGAAGGAGGGTTCTATGAATTTGGGGGGCAGTTAGCGAGGAAAGAAGGGCTTGATGCACCCAGAATATAGGCAGCCACTACCAAATCAGTAGAGGAAGATCCAGAGATACACGGAGGTCCGCAGACACACCCAAGGGACACATTGTCAGCGGTCTACCAAGGGTTTGTAATAAATATGTTAGAGTAGACCAAAGAAGGCAGAGGTTGAGGTACCTAGGCCTTGGGTTTGGCAATGACCGTGGGTGCTTCATAGTTGGGGTTCTTCTTGAGGATGACGAGTCCCTCGAGGTAGGGAGTGAGGGAGAGGTACTCCTCCGATGCCAACTCCGCCCTCTCTCCGTACGCAAGCAGCACCGGCGTCTTGTGCGTCTGAAGATAAATAAAATTTATGATCATTTCAAAATCAGGAAAGACAGGAAAAAGTTCCGAATTAATATCGCATGGCGTACCTGGAATCCAGTGATGGTTTTCGGTCGTCCGGCTTGGGCAACAACATCCACTGCCTGGCCCACTCGCACCGTAACATTGACCTAAAGAACTCCTTCGTCCATGATGATGGGACATGAATATGTTTGGGATCCAAAATGAGAATTATCCATACCTGCTTGAGCTGCTTCTTCTCATCCTCGACGAGGGTGACGAGCATGCGGGGTTGCATGGCAGGGACGAGGCAGTACAGAAGGTAGTGCTGTCGGTTGTTGAGGATGCTGTTGTTGGCATCGAGGAAGGAGAAGCAGACGGTGAGGAGGCCGGCCAGGGCAGACGGACACAGCATCTGCCTGCAAATTCACAGCAATCACTGACCGACATAGAAGAGGAACGAACCTATCGGAGTGCCATGGGTTGAGAGTCATGGTTCCCTTGGCAAGGTGAGTGAGACCCTGGGCCATGCGGACGAGCATGAGGGCAACTTGCTCCTTGTGGTGGAAGGAAGCCAGGGAACGGAGCATCGCTACGAGACGGGCATTGTTCGTGCCTGTAGAGTAAATTAGTGGGAAGTCTATGTGAGTGTCACTAACCGGCACCGACGAGTCCGAGGGCAAAGATGGAGGAGTGGGCAGTGGAGGGATCGGCGTCGTGAGAGAACTTGGACAGCGTCTCCAGCATCGACAGCTGGGGGTTTGACACCTGCAAGCCAAGTTCTATAGGCATTCACTCGATAGAATAGCTAGCTTCTAAAATATTGTCATTGGTGTTCGTCGCAGTAAACACGTTCCGTGCATCCATTCACTCCGGATCGCACCATTATTGGACGAGGTTCCTTCTCTAGGGATACATAGAGAACTGGGACCGATTCAAGTGAAGAAGGATTCGGTGTCTTTTCAGACATCTTCCTCGCTTGGTGACAGCTTCCATGTCTGTATCCCAGGCCTGTGAATAATCGAAGAAAGAAAAAGCAACTAACGGAGAGCAGGGCCATGGCGAGGGGAACAGCGCGACGGATGACGGGCTCTCCGTAGCGGATGAGGTGGCCGAACATGCGGAGAGCCATCTGCAATTAATTATCACATCAGTCACAGTAGTCGAGAAATGGCGGATAAGAGCGGAAAAGGACCGAACATCAAGTACCTGGGATCCGATCTCGTCTCCCATGGCAATGAGTCCGATTCCGAGAACAGCGACTGCCTGCTGCGAGGATAGATCCAGCTTCCCGTCATCCTTCTTCTTTTCCTGCACATAAATGGATTAATTTCGTTCAAAACCAGTTCATAACTCTACAGTTATAGTGCAGTGAATGAATGCATTCAGAAGTATTACAACAGAAAGGAGTAAGGCCTTCGGGCTTCACACGAAACACACCCATACAGTTTTAACTCTGATGGGTTCGGTGCGGCCGGTGTTGACGACGAGATTGGCGGCGGTGGAAGGAGTGACGGGAGTGGTAGGGACCAAAGGAGCAGGTGCAGGGGTGGTGGCCGTCGTCGATCTCGCAGGAGTTCCAGAGGTCGAGGGATTCGACCTTCTTGGGACGGGGGCGCCGGCAGCAGTCTCCTGCGCAAATAGGACATGCAGGTACACATAACGACGATACGCATTTAGTGATTGTGGAAACGGATTAAAATGAACATGGAAAGCAGCGTGTCATCAATTTACGATGCAGTGCATGTTAGGGAGTGCAGAAAGTGAGTAAACCTTGGCGAATTTGACCTTGCTCTTGCTCTTCTTCTCTTCCTTGGTCTCGTAGTGTTCGCTGCAGATGTGGAGGAGCTTCTGGATCTTGAGCACGTTGCCCGTTCCAGCGAACGCACACACGTCCACCAGGGTAGAGGCCTGCAATGTATGTTTCATTTGAAACGGTGACGCGGAAAGCAAACTAATTTTTCAATCGAGTGTCCCGACTTGAGAAGTGTTTAGAATTAGACATGAGATGAATGAAATAGGGCTTACCATGCTGCCGAATGGTTCCCCCAGACACCGCACGGACTCCACCATCACCTCAGCCTTGTCTTGCGTTCCTGCAATGCATTATCATTAATATCGTTATTTGTGCATTTTCCAAAGATCCAGAGTTACTCACCGAGGAAGATAAGAGCAATGCCGAGGGCGAGGAATCGAGTGTTGGGATCCGCCAGTTCGATGTCGCTGAGGGAGGCGAGGACCTGGTAGAGATCCATGGCGACGCTGTGGTCGGCGGTGCCGACGAGGATGAGGCCGAGGGCGAGGCCAGCCAGTCCCCGCACCTCAGCATTGCAGGACGCCGACTGCTTCTCGGACAGGATCTGGCAAGGAATCGATTAACAACCATGTAATTTCTAACAGCAGCGTGTGCGAGAAAGCGAACCTTCTTGAGCTCGAAGATGACTCCTCCCTCCTCGTTCTTCGTCACCGTCTCTCTCTTCGAATTGGCGTAGGCCAGACCGAGACCGAGAATACTTCCGATGCGCATGACGGACCTGGACAGAGTGCTTATGTGTTTCCAGAAACCTAATACAAATCAATCAGGTGTGAAACTAGATGATGAACAAACCTGTCGGAGTGAACGTGGTCGAGGAGGATAGCGGAGGCGGGATCGCACGGGTCTTGGATACCCGACGAGATGATTCCGATACCCAACAGAGTTCCTGCCTTAAAATCAAATCACCTCGACTACTCGCCAGAATGCATACCTTGACGTTGTCGTCGTTTACGTAAAGGAATCGATCGGCGTGGGTGAGGCCGGAGTCGATGTCCCACCTCCACACGAGACCCTGCGAAGCAGCGGCCGAGAACATTCCTGAAAAGAAAACACTGCATGCTTTATACAGATCGATATCGCGACAAAATCAACAAAAATCGAGAAGAGGAACGGACCCATGTCCTTGTTCTTGTAGAACCACCGATTGGCGTCTTCCTGCTCGGCCATCATCTTATCGACGGAGAATCCGCAGTTGACAAAGCCGTTGACGAACGCCCCGGCGAGGTTCATTCTGGCAGAATCAGGAGCAGATGACGAACCGAACGGACCTGTAATTTACAACTTATGAATCGGTTTGTTGAGCAAGAAAGGTAGCCAGATAGATGACAAACGGGTAGCTTCGAGGTGGCTCTTGTAGATGCCCTCGGGAGTCTTCGGCTCCATGATATCGAGCTCACGACCGAGCGAATGAAAGTACTCCGACAGCGAAGTGTTGCAGTTGAGCGAGGACAACTTCTCGCCTTAATTTAGGAAGCGTAGACAAGAACCCACATCGGATGCGAACATAAATCTAAGTATATACGACCGCTATCCGATTCCCACGTTAATTGCTGCCAAACAAATAACGTGATAAATAACATTATATTAGTTATTATTACAAAGAACTAACTGTTCTCCCCGATTCCGTCGAAGTCGAGGAAGATTTGGTGGCGGCCGAGAAGGATAGCCATCTGCATCTGGAGCTGGCTAGAAAACGAAAGCATTTTTGTCAACCAAGACATTTATTATTTAATTGTACGCGGTAGAAAAGATACTTACGGATCTTGGGTGAGCATAACAATGCGCTTGATCTCCGCTGGGTCATTCAACATGATGGCGCATCGCACAGCCTCCAAGAACTTGCCTGTAGGACTCTCTAACCACAACCCAAAATGATTGTCTAACCAAACTTGAGGTGGAGATCCTTGGCCGTTCGGATCAGGATGATATTATCAGGATCAGGGGTCAGCGGAGCACAGCTGAAAAATGAAAGATTCGAGATGTAAGAAAAGCCTCTATATAAATATACCTCAGAAGGTAGAGGCAGACCCTTTGGTGATCGGCTTCATCAACGTACTCGGCGAGCAGTTCCAGTTTCTCCATCTCGATAAGGAGGTCGCATGCTTCCACCTAATATTCAAAGAGAAGGCTTGAATATATATTGGCATTATAAGTACCTCTGCGTTGTGTTTCATGTGGTGTGTGATGATGTGGCGAGCGAGGATGATCAGTTGTTCTCGGCTGAAAGTGAATAACATTTATAAAGGCGGCTGGAATAAAAAAAGGAACGTACGTCTTCTTGTTGTCCTCGGTGCCGTCGGCAGTCCTTTTCCACTCCTCGGACAGTTCCATGGCGAGATGGCGAACGTACTCGTGACCCCAGTCACCAATTGGCTCCTAGGATTTATAGCTTTCCGAGTGTCCTGTTCCATCATCAAACCTGGCTTCCGACGAGGCGGTACTTGATGCAGTCGATGGGCTCGTCCGATGTCATCGCGAGAACGGAAATCAAATCGGCGCATTCTTTCTGCGACGAATGCATTACGAGAATTAATAACCACACTCGAACCTTGACATCACCATCGGCAATCGTCTCGTGGATGCTCTTCATGGTGGTGTAGTGGGGGCGCATGAACTTGAGAGGCTTCGGCACCGAGGTCATCGAAGTCGTCGAAGCTCGGATCAGATTGCGCATCGCATCGAGCGATGGTTTATACAGGGTATGATCGGGCTCCTGAAATCCGTTGTCAATACTTGATACCCCAGCGCTGTTCATGAGGCAACATCAGATTGAACGGCGCTATTTCTCAGCTACATAGAAAGTTAAAATCAAGGAACTTACACCGAGCCTCTGTACAAGTAAGTTGAGATCATCTTCAAGCTTCTTGTCTTCCTCTGTCTGCAAGAGTATTTTGAAACGAATAGAACGCAAAGACATACCATCTCATCTTTCTTCTCTTCCTTTTTATCCTTGCTCTTCTTGTCATCGAGCTTAGCCTTCTTGGCTGAGGTGTCGGCCATATCTGCAAAGACAGTGAAATTGAAAGGAAAAAATGAAGTACAGCAGCGTTAGTGTGAGAAGGCGAGCATGAGGGTGTTCAAACTTCAAAATCAGCATTGCACCACGGAGGGTGCGACTTTTAGTAATCATCGGAGTGTGTGTCATGGTCCCCGCATTCAGGGATTCGAATGTTGTTTTCCCCAATGGTCTTGCGACGAAAATCTTCGGATGAATTTTCCGTGACGTGGCTGCCGATGTTACTTGCATCTTTAGCCGGTATAGTCAAGTTATTTGTATGTAAACGCGCTCGAGACAGTGGCCATAGATATCACCCAACCGTGCCGCCTTTCAGAATGAGGTTGGAAGTCTTCATTCTCGGCTTGATAGCCTGGATCGCTGCGGCACAGGATCTCAAGATCACAGATGGGGAGCGTAACATCGACATCTCCACTCAGGTAGCGTTCACGTGTCCTGCGAAGCGAACTAGTGTCTTCTTTAGCAATAGCCATGGACGATTCAAGTTTAACTCTTTGCAGCTCGTGAAAGCTGGCGTGAAGCTGACTGTGCAGAATCCGGGACAGGCTGTAGGAGAAGTCACTTTCCTCCTTACGGAGGCCGAGGCCGAGCACCTCGCTGACATCTCGGCCACTGCTGATAAGAAGAAAATTTCGATCAAAAAGGTTCTGTTCTAACCTAAAAAATATCTTTACAATTTACAAATATATAATTCACGGTAGGTATACATATTCTTACAATGAAGAAGACTAGTATAATTCTCGGTAAACATACATTCTTTTTCTAAACAAGGCTATATAAAATGTTTGCACATTTTATAAATCCATGCTCAGGCTGCTTCTTCTCCCGCTGGATACGTGGCATACACAGTGACGCTTCCCTCGAAGCTGGCTAGTGGTGCAAGCCAATCCATCGCTGTTGACTACGTGCTCACTCAAGCCCTGGTTCCCTTCCCCGAGTTCATCACTCAGGACGAGGTCCAGTAAGTTATTTAATATTTTCGTTTCAATTTGCATTATTTACATTTTAAAAATATTTGTATCAGGTACGTGGTATACAATGGAAATGCATACATTTCCTCCGCCTATCCGATCGCCACCCAGAAGACTACCGTCAACTGTGGAAGCGGCAAGATTCTCTCCTATTCCACCCTTGGCAAGCAACTCGGCGAAAAGGTGCTTTGATTCATTTATGATTCAACCAATACTTTGTTGTAGGTCGTCTTCGGACCATTCACGAACAAAGCTGCCAAGGAAACGGTGAGTCGATTTATATTTTTATACACTTTAATGATGAAAAGTATGGGATTGAACACGTAGATTAAATGTAAGGCTATCATTTTATGTCGATTCAAAATATAGTGTTTTGGACTGTATATATTTTTTTACAGGGAGAGCTTCGCGTGCACTACGAGAACATGTCTCCGTTCATCGTTGCCACGACTGTCGATCGCCTCATCGAGATCTCCCACTGGGGAAACATTGCCGTCGAGGAACACATCCAGATCGTCCACAAGGGAGCACAGCTCTCTGTACGATCTATTTCTTTCATCCAATATTAGCAGATTCGGAACACCTGAACCTATAATTTATTAGATTATATCAGATGCCTCTTTCAGGGACCTTTCTCGCGTCTTGACTTTTCTCTCAACAATGGTCCGCGTTCGAAGAAGATGGCCTGCGTTAAGGAGTTCAAGGTTTGTTTTTACAAATTCTATTTAAATTCTTTCTGCAGACGGTTCTCCCGGCCGCTGCTCGTGATATCTACTACAGAGACGTCATCGGTAACATTTCGTCTTCCAATGTAAGGGTCCGATCGTCGTCGGTTGAAGTGGACATCCGACCTCGGTGAGTCCCCATACCTCCAACATTTGTTTCACTTTTTGGCCTTGATAAATAGTTGCAATTACCAGATTCCCTCTCTTCGGTGGATGGAAGACGAACTACATCATTGGTTACAACGTCCCCTCCTACGAGTACCTCTACAACAGCGGCGACAAGTCCGTTTACCCTCCAGTATTATTTAGGGTGATTGGCTAGGGTTGTGTTTGCAGATTCATCCTCAAGATGCGCCTTATCGACCACATCTACGACAACATGGTCGTGGAGAAGCTGACGACCCGCATTGTTCTCCCGGAGAAGGCCGAGTACGTTAACTGATGACGACAATATATTTATCGAATGCACTTCTCGATTACGTCATTTGTTTGACTATTAATGTCTACAGGGGCATCGAGCTCTCCACGCCATTCACTGTGGAGCGCCGCCCGAATGAGAAGATGGCCACGTACCTGGACACGGAGGGACGGACTGTCGTTGTCCTTTCCAAGGAGTCCCTCATCGATGGCCACATCCAGCTCTTCACCCTCAAGTACAACTGGAACAAGCTCTTCATCTGGTACGTAAACCGATATATTTATTTAATTAAATATAATTTAACTGGAAAATGGATTAATGCAGGCGCGAGCCCCTCATCGCCACCGCTTTCTTCTTCTCTCTCTTCTTCGCCGTCATTGTTTACGTCCGCTTCGACTTCCAGATCACCATGGTACATTCCTACCTCCATTGTTGTATATGATCCGCCTGCGTTGTGCACCTCCTGCATTTCCAGGACACTGCTTCCGATGCCCGCGCTTCGCTCGATGCCAAGAAGGCTAACCTCCAGAAGGTACTTTTCAATGAAATATCCTTGGTTTAAAAAATTCTTATATCCGAAATTTTATGGATGTTGCTTTATTTTCAGGTCGTGGATGCCCGTCGCTCGCTCCATGCTCATCTCATCGAATCAATCGCCGCCTACAAGGAGACCAAGAACGAAGCTGCCCTCGATGCTGCAAAGTATGCCAATTGAATCGTAATTATTTGATTATTTTATAATGTTCATCTCAATGCTACTCCTCTACAGGAAGACCATCGATGAGAAGCGAGCAGAGCGAAAGAAAAAGCTGGCCACCATTGGAGAAGAACTCAAGGCCCTCTCCGCCGAGTCTGTCGACAAGCTGGCTGAGATTGAAAAGGTTCGTATTTTTTACGGTACAATTTTTAACGAAATTTAACACCATATCGTTGATTGAGCTTTCATGATATTATTGATCAATGCTGCAGGTGGAAAACGGCCTTGTATCCGCGGAGAAGGCGCACACGGAGAAGGCAACGAAGCAGGCCGTGAAGAACTCACCCGAAGACAAGGCATGGGCTGGACGTGTCTCTGATGCGTGCAACACCATCGACAACATCGTCGCTTCCATCTGAATCGCATGAGCAAGGTACGATCATCCAATCTGGCATCCTTCCAACCATAGACTAGAGACGTAGGAACTGCTTCCCGTATCTGATTTCCCCTGCCACTTTCTTGATCCTGGGTTGTGCACTTTCGAAATGGTGTGATTAAAGAATCACCCGCTGTTGATATTTTTTGTATTGAAATTGAATGTATTGAATTAAACACTTTTTAGTACGATATAATTTATTTTCATAAGTGATGTAATCAAACGTGATGAGCAAGTTTGGGGTTCTAGTCTTTTTCATTCACACATTTGCCGTACCCCTTACAAGTGATAACCTAATTTATTCCCTTTCTTCGCTTCTTTGTTTTGTCTTACCATATAATAAGTCGTGTGCGTCTATGCCAAAGCTCGTGTTGTTTCTTGTTTCTGCAACGTTGTTCCTAGCTTTCGTAGCTTTTATCTCTGTTAATAAGATATGGGTTTGTAGTTAACAAAGGTTTATACTGCTTAAAATGAATAAAGCTATTTTTAAGCGAATCTTGCATCGTTGAAGGGGGTGTGAAATGTCTGTTCCTCGAGTCAGCACACGCAATACCTTGAGATCTGAAGATCACATCAGACTCGTTTAGTGTAGAAGTGCTGCTCGAGGTAGAAAAGTGCAAGGGGCCTCTGCTGGGTGGAGGAAGGGGAG
>JACMIG010003108.1:0-13094 GCA_014805385.1 Levipalatum texanum | reverse complement strand
CCCCCCCCCCCCCCCCCCCCCCCCCCCCCCCCCCCCCCCCCCCCCCCCCCCCGCCCGACAAGGCATGCCAGATTAATATTAACCGAGATCCCAAGGTACCTGGAATATAGAACCGTTCTCTCCATGGATGGCGTTGACTCTCGCTGTCTGGATAGGAGAACAGACAATGCAAGGGAGGAGTGGGTGCCCAGGAGCGAAGACTCTCATCACCTCATATCCCCGACGGGGAGGAAAACTGATGCGGAGGGTTCAAAAGTGAATTTTCTCTGCCGAGAAAACTAGATAGATTTCCAAACCCGCCAGTTCGGCGTTCACACATGCCTCAAATACAGATTTCTGTCTCTGATAATCCTAGTATACTGGTTGCTAAAACAATTTCAAATCAATATCTAGTAATCGGGGGACAATATTATCACAGCCACGAATCCATAAAATGTTGCGTTCCGGACAGACACATTATCTCTATCCACTAAAGAGCCCCGGTAATGCAAAAGGAGAATTGTCAGAGATCCAGAAGGGACTAATATTTAATCCCGTCCGGACTGTTCTCTCACTCCATTGGGGTCGTTGTCTCTCTCTCTTTCTGGACGGGTCGGAGAAGAGGGATTTCTGTCCTCTGGGAGTCCCATCTCGCAATCTGGGTGGGAGAGAGACATTCCCTCTTCCGAGAATACAACCCGAACCCGCGTGTTCGACGTCTCTCCGATTTCATAATTACTCATCTCGGTGGATCATTTTCGATAAAGTGGTACGGGACAAGAACCATAAATCTGCTGCCGTAGAATGAAAAGCCGATGCGGAGGAGACACAATCGGCACTTGAGAATACTGGGAAGAGGGGGATACAGGAGAGGTTTTCACTGATAACAAGCTCATTTTGGCAGATGTCGATGAGCGTATTCACCTGACAATGAGCCTTTTTGCCACGGGCAATGAACACGTGAGTTCGATGTCTCACCAATTCTACTAGGGCAATTCTACAGCCGCGAGTTCGCCGTTTCATCATTTCCATAATTGCTAATCGCGGTGGAGTACCATCGATATCGTGGAGTTATGGTATTCCTCTCCCAAGAATACTATCAGAAATTCCGAACCCGCAGGTTTGACGTCTCACCAATTCGACAATTACAAATAACTTCGAAAATTTTTTGATTCGTAGATTGATCGGCAGAGATGAAACGATATTTCCATACAGTATCAAAGAGCCGGGAGTGCACAGAATATGATCGCAGGCTCAAGGTGCAAACTAGTTCATCTAACTCATTGTCAGACATTTCTTTCCGTCAGACCGGACAGAGACAATGGAAAGTAGTCTATTCCTAAGCAAATGTAACTGAAAGATTCCTAGTGTTTTCGAGGGGAAATCCATTGCGGATGATTCCTCTCACAATCTGCTTCCACCTTCCAGGCACAAATTTCGCATATCGCTAGATATTCTAAACCCGCGAGTTCGATGTCTGTCTCACCGATACGACAATTAATCAGTTGATCAATTTTGATGATTTTCTTCTCTTACTCTCTCGAGAAAATTTAAGGGAATTCCAAACCCGGTATATTTCGTCGTCTCACCAATCGCATAATTACAAGTCGAGGAAAGAACACTTCAATGCTGAGCGGTTTTCCGCTCCAAAAAACAAACATTTACTTGTATCAAACGGGGTGGATACTGGGAATGCGAGAAAATAATCAGAAATCGGGAGTCGTCAAATATTTGTTCCGGGCGGCCTATCCTCTCCACTGGACGACACGGGCATCTCATCGGGAGGACACCTGATGCGGAGGATTCACAATCGTCTTCACGAGAGAATACTAGACGGAATTACGAACCCGCGAGCTAAAATTTGCAACTTTGGTGGATTCTAGTCGGTAGCGTTCCGATTTGATTTTTACCGACAATTTTGTTATACTATACCTAATTGGCAATCGTTGCGAGTGAAGAATGGAAAAAAGGTACCAGCGTGCGGTCTCATCATAATCCAATGGAACTTCCATGACAAAAATCACACTTTCATTTTGTCGGAAAGGGGATTCACAGATGACTTCACTCTCCGGAGAATACTTCAGATGGCCGATCATCGGTAACGAAATTCAACCAATTTTCTGTCATCCTCAAACACCGATTCAGCAGGATTAGAATAGCATCTATTAAATCAACAGACAGGTTCGCTAGCCCCAGTGAGAGGACACATGGTTCCATCGGAGGGGGCGGATGCTAAGGGGAGGAGTGCATATGGCAAGTTCTTCTTTTTATGTTACCAGTTATCAGTGAATGATTTCGACAAGGGAGGAAACGACAGAATCAATCATACCGAAAATATAACTCATTTCCGCTAATCCTCAAACACCGAATCACCAGGAGAAGATTTTCATCGAAACTATCAACAGGAAAGCTCGCTATCCCTATTGCTCGAAAGGAGTAAACAGGTTTTTAGGGGAGAAGAAGATACGTGTAGTTGGAAACGTGTATCATGCACAAAAAAAAATGACTGGAGTAATATCCGAACCCGCGAGTTCGGAGTTACACCAGTTCCAAAAATAAATTCGCGGTGGGAATCTTCGATGAAAGGGGTTTCGCGATTTGAAAATCATTAATTTATTAGTATGCCCATGGAGAAGGATTATGCCGAATATTGCGACTAACCTCCTATCTACATGAAAGGAGACGGCTCGTATTGTCTGGACCGCAAAGGGTGCCCTTTTATGCGCTGGGCAGTTGGAGTGCGCCGCGTCCACAATAACCACCCGCGCTATCGCGGATCTTAGGGAGGAAAACAGATGCGGGGGGGGGCAGTAGACTTTCCTCTCCCGAGAAAAGTAACCATTTTGAACTCGCGAGTTCGACGTCACACCATTTCCACAATTACGAATCGTAGCAAGCAAATATTGATTCTTCGTTCTTTCAGTATGTAAACACAACAATTATTTATTCCTATTTCTCTGGGGGGAATGCCAAATAATATTATCAGAGATCCAGATGCGCCCAATATTGCGTCTGGGCTAACTTTCCTCTCTTCATGGACGGCGTTTTCTCCCGCACTCTTACTGGGGGGGGGGGGCAATGAGAGGGAATTGTGCCGCCCAGTGCGAAGAGTTTCATCTCCCTCATGCAGTCTCGATGGGGGCCGACAAAGGAGACTATGTTGCGTTCCGGACAAACCCGTTCGCTCTCCATGGACGGCGCTGTCTCTCGCAGTCGGGATGGAGGAAGAGACAAAATGAGAAGGAGGAATGGCCCGAGAGCAAAAACTCTCATGATGAGTCTCATCTCCTTTCGGACTACAACTCGGGATTCTAAACCCGCGAGCTTGTCGTCTCACGAATTCCATAATTACGAAACGCAGTGAATATTTATGATTCTAGGTTGGTGTCGATTTGAAAAACACTCCATTTCACTACAACAGTATTAATTGCTGTCAAGGTGTACCACTGAAGCAAAATCAATAGTTTTCAAGTGCGCTAAATATTGCGTTCCCGACAGACTGTTCTCTCTCCACCGGACGGTGTAAGAAACAAGTGGAGAGACTCTCGCTGAGATAGTAGTAACACCCCGGCCCATCAGAACCTAAAAAATCTCTTCCACAACGTCCCTTTCGCCTACATAGGGAGGGGCGACAAGGCGGTTTCACGATTGACTTCTCTCCCAAGAATACCATTTTTCCGAACCCGCGGTTTTGACGTCTCCCCATTTCCACAATTACGATTCGCGGCAGATATAAGAGGGGTAAATCTAAAGTTATCGGCGATTCGGAAAAAAGGGCTGTTTTGGGATTTTTGCAGCGGGCGTGGGAACGTGATTTTCGAAATCCCAGGGATACCGAAGGTCAAAATTGAGTAGGAATCAAAAGGATTCCTGCTCAATTGCGACAGCGGAAATCACCGGGATATTGAAACGGTCGTTTCGAAATCCCGGGGATTCCCCAGCCTTTATTGAGCAGGAATCCATTTGATTCCGGCTTAACCGTGGCAGTGGAAATCCCTGGGATTTCGAAACAACCGTCTCAAAATCCCGGGGATTCCCCAGCCTTTATTGAGCAGGAATCCCCTTGATTCCTGCTCAATTGTAGCAGGGGAAATCTCCGGGATTTCGAACGGTCGTTTCAATATCCCGGGGATTTCTACTGCCGCAATTGAGTTGGAATCCCCGGGTTGCGGCACACGGTACAGGAATCCCAAAACAGCCCTTTTTTCCGATTCGCCGATAACTTTAGATTTACCCCTCTTATATGTATTGATGCTCTCCTGGTCCTTCGTGTTAAAACCACTACTATTCCTACATATATCTCCGGGGGGAACAAGGTATGACTGAATAAGATTCTCCTCCGCTTCTAAGCCAATTCGCAAGGTATCCTAAGCCCGCGAGTTCGACGCATCACCATTTCCGTAATTACGAATATCAGCGATTCATCCAATTATCGGGACATAAAGAATTTAAGATAAACATCATTTTATTGCGATCCCGACAGCTTGTGCAAGTCATGCTAGAATAGTATCACCATCGTTCATAAGAAGCCAGTGACCATTTCAACAACAGACTTCCATCTCTCTCATTTCACCGTGAGGAAAACTGATGCGGAGGAGTCTCAATGGGCATCCCTCTCCCGAGAAAAGAAACATCGATTGCGAGCCAGCTTGTTCGGCGCCTCACAATTTCCGTAACAATGAATCACAGCAGATCACTTTTGATGACTCATTCTTGGGCATTTGAAAAATCCATTATAATCCTAGGGGCTTATATTCAGAAAGGAATTTGTTAAGATCTAAATGTGCTAAACATTGCATTCCGAGCAGTCTGTTCTCTCTACAACTGGTCGGGTCAGAAACGGGTGGAAACATTAGTTACATTTCGTTCTCATTAGGAGGGATCCCAAACCCGCTAAGTTGACGTCGCACCAATTCTATAATTACAAATACCGGTGGTGAATATTTGATCGTTCCTTAATCACCAGTTTAAAAAATATGTCAATTCAGTGCAAGGAGACGAGAGGGATTCTTATCGCGGTACAAAGGTGCCAAATATTCACTTCTGAACAAACTGTTGTCCATAAATGGTTGTACTGAGAGAATGGGTCCGGCAAATCATGGGCCCAATGTTGTCGTGGGGACCAATGCGGAGGTTTCGATTTTGAGCGATATCTCCCGATACCGGGAATCCGAACCAACGAGCTCGACGTCTCACCAATTCTATAATTTCAAATAGCCGTGGAAACAGGTGGAGACAGTAGTAGCATTTCGTTCTCATCAGGAGGACCCAAACCCGCAAGCTCGACGTCTCACCAATTCCATAATTACAAATAGATGTTGTAAATATTTGATCTGAGTCTCGAAAACGTTCAAAATATTCCAATTCAGTGCAAGGAGTGGTGAGAGATACTTGTCGCAGGAACAAAGGCGCCAAATATTTATTTCTGAATAGACAGTTCCCCATAAACACTCGGGCTGAGCGAATGGGTCAGGCAAATCATAGGCGATATCTCCCAAAGGTTGTCGTGGGGACCAATGCGGAGGTTCCGATTTTGAGTGCTCTCTCCCTATAGAACAACCGGGAGTCTGAACCAACGAGCTCGAAGTCTCACGAATTCTAGAATTACAAGCAGACGTGGAGAATACATCCGCGTTCAGGACAAACCGTATTTCTCTCCCTCCATGGACGGCGCAGTCTCTCGCAGTCTGGACAAGGGAAGAGACAATGCGAGGGAGTAGTGCTCCCCCTTTCAACGACTCTCTCCTCCCTCATGTTGCCGTAAGTAAGATAGGCGCGACTGATTCACAAGCGACTTCCTCCTCTCGACAAAATAACTTGAAATTCCAAACCAGGAAGTTCGGGGTTTATCCAATTCCATAAGAACTAATAGTGGCAGATAACTGTTGATGTAGATCACGTTCAGAGTTCAAAAACCACTAGTTTTACCATCTCTGAGGCACAAAGGTATATAACGGGGGGTTTATAACAACCTAATTGAATACAAGCGCATATAGAGGCTTGGCGTGTAAGAAGCATATTATCGTAGTCAGAAACGCGCCAAATATTGCATTCCGGATAACCTGGACTCTCTCCACTAGACGGTGTTAGCAACAAGCGGAGAAACTCTCACCGAGCTCGGCGCGCCGAGATAATAGAAACACCCCCACCCATCAGAACCGAAAAGCTACGTCCACAAGGATACCGATTGTAGTAGGAGGCGAGATGGCGGTTTCACAATTGAGTTCTCTCCCAAGAGTGATTATTTATCCGAACCCACGAGTTCGAAGTTTCACTATTTCCATAATTACGAATCGTGGCTGATAAATAGATTCTCGCTTCGCTCATCAGTGAAAAACTACTATTCCGGTATCTCGGGGGGAAACAAGGTATGCCAGAATAAGATTAGCCGAGATCCAAACGCTTATAAAATCGCATTCTGGACAAACTATTCTCTCTCACCGACGGCACTGTTTCTAGCCGTCTGGATGGGGGAAGGGACAATGAGAGGGCGTGGTGGCCACGGTGTAAAAACTCTCATTTCCCTTCCATCTTCGGGCAGAAAATTGATGCGGAAGAATCACAATCGTTTCCCCTTTTCGAGAAAAGGAACAGGAATTCCGAACACGCGAGTTCGACGTCTCATCGATTCCATAAACACAATTAAATGAAGCGAATTTTGATAGGGCGTTCGCTCTGGATATAATAGAAAACACACCATTGAATTATTGATTGCTCAAACGGCAGTGCCACAATAGCGTAGACTCTACTTATTGTCGGGAGCGCAAATACGGAGGTTTCACAATTGGTCCCTCTCTCGCTCCAGAAAACTACGGAGATTTCCAAACCCGCGAGATCGACGTCTCATCAATTGCATAATTGGATATCGCGGTGTACTAATTTCAATAACCCGGCTGCGTCCTCTGGCTATTACAATCACAATTCTACTACGGTTCCTGGGAGATTTTCCACTATCCTCTGAGAGTCTCTCGCAACCTGGATGGGAGAAGATACAATGAGAAGGAATAGTGACTTCGATGCGAAGACTCCCATCTCCCTCACGCCGGGAAAACGGGGATACACAACCTACCTTCTTCTCCCGGGAATACAATTACCGGGAACTCCGAACCCGCTAGCTCGACGTCGACCGGTGTTCACTTTTGGTTGGCACCACAGAACTTGTAAATCGTTCCGCGCTCATACTGTCGTTAGCGGTTCCTACCTGTGAACTAAAACGTTGGAGCGCATCGAGTTCGCTTGGGCACGGATGATAAAAGCGGAGCTAACAATCATCCTTCCTTTTCCCTCATGTTACCGGGATACTACCGTGAGTTTCGAACCCGCGAGATTGATGTCTCAAAATTACCACAATGTCAAATAGCTGTTGAGAATCTTTGATCCATCGTCGCCTCTATGTAGTGCTCAAAATATTTCCATTTAGTGCCAAGGAACCAGTAGGGCAAGAAGAATATTGTAGAAAATCCAAAGCGTTCTAATACCCACGCCCGGACAACCCCATTGACGGACTGCGCTAGCTTTTGATGTGCCTCGTCGAGACCCGTTTAATGACCCTTGTGAGGGCGAGCAACAAACAAATGGAGATCCTCGCACTGAAAGAGTAGTCATATCCCGGTCTCAACAGAACCCAAAAGCCCCTTCCACAAGAGACTCCTGCTAAATGTTGTCGAGAAAAGGGAGGGGTTAATGTTGAGGGATTCATCCCACACTTCGACTCCCCTTGCACAAATACTACCAGTAATTCCAAACCCGCGAGTTAGACGTCGCATCATCACGGTAATTTCGAATCGCTGTGAAAAATCATCGATCTTCGAAACGTTTTGAGTCTAACAAACCACACTACATGACTATCCCAATATCTTGTGCCGGAATTGCAATTGAATAGTTTCACTCTGGATCATAAGAAGCCACAAGACGCCCTCTTTTTTCATCTCGTCGGGAGAAAAACACATAGAAATCTCAATCGGCATCCCTCATCTCACAATAAGTACGGGAGTTTCGAACCCTGGAGTTCGACGTTGGACCACTTCGATAATTACAAGTCTATAATGATCGCATTCGATAGACTGCTCGTATAAGCTGGATTGAGAGCACTAATTTATGACAATCCCTGGGAGTACATTTGTAGAGCACGAGAAAACGGTAAAAGTGACCAAATTGACCTATGGGAGGAACAGCTTTTTTTCGGAATTTTGCCCCGATATTCGTGATGTTATGTTGCCAGTGTCGACGTATCGGTTGTATGCGGCTAGTATCAAGGTACCTTTGAATTTTACGGCAAAACCAATGCTGAGGATTCAGCATACCGGTCATTCTAAACACGCGACGTCGACGTCTCACCATTACCAGAATATCGAATTTGATTTCCTTCTCTCAAGTAAAGTACCGGGAATTCCACACCCGCCAGTTCAATGTCTCACCAGTTCCCAATTACAAATAGCTGTGGGCTAATTTCGATACCTTCGATTTTTCCAGTCGATTACAACTTCCTTTTCATTACGATCCCAAGGGGAGTTAGAAACTCGTCAGAAGGTATCGGGTTCCGGATAGACTGTTATGACCTACTGGACGGGGGGCGATGTTATCAGAGTTGAACCACCACAGCTTCATCCGAAGAGTATTTAACTTGCACAATAGATTTTTTGTTCTACTACTCTATACAATAGAGTACCATCGTTCGTGGCCAAGAGTTGCCAAAAGACGCTTCCACTGCAAACAGCCAGCTCTCTCATTTGTCAGGAGGAAAAATGAGAATTCAGAATCGGACACGCCCAAAAATATTACTGGGAATTCCAAAGTTTCGATGTCTCATTATTTCTACAATTACGATTTGCGGCAGAAATGAATTGATTCCTAGCTAGAACTTCGCGAAAAAACCATTACTACATACTCCAATATCTCTGGGAGGAACAAAGTATGCCAGAATAAGATTATCCGAGATCCGCCTAATGTTACGTTCTGGACAAACAATTATCTCTCCAAGGACGACGGCGCAGTCTCTCACAGTCTGGATGGGGGAAAAGATATTGAGAAGGAGTATATAGTCGCACCCGTGACTTCATCTCCCTCATGCTAGTATGTAGAAGAATTGTTGATAGTCCTGTGGCTGGAGTTGAAACATATTTACTTGAAATTTGTGACAGCGAAACACCAAGTTTCCAACGGCGTTCATCGAAAAGGGCTACATTTCTCTCCGGTTTTCACCGAGGATACGGTCGCAGACAAAACGAGTAAAGCGTATGATGAAACTATAAATGCACAGAAGATCTCATTCGCGAGCATTGGAAATATTTTGTGGTGACTTTGATGAAAGGTGATTATCAGAGTTCAGACAATTCATGATGCGCAAACAAAACCTTTGCCACACTGATCCACCGAGTTCCATTCCCTCCACATTCTTTCCTCTCTTTCTCTTCCAACGGGACCCCGTTGTGCCTTTATTCTCATATCCTCTTCTCATGCCCCTCTAATCTTTCCACCTCCCCACATTTTTCTTCCTCCTCCTCCGTGTCCTCGCCCTCGTTCTCTCTTCCCCCCTCGTCCTTCTTTTATCTTCCCATTTCACCCTTTCCAACTCACCGGATACTCCATGCACGCCGCTCTTGCCCTTGACAACGACGGCGAATTCTTCACCCATGAACACTACCGAGAAATCCAAACCCGCGGTTTCGACGTCTCACCGATTCCATAATCGCAAATCGCAATGGAGAATTTTGATCCGCCATTCGGCTTGGAGACTAAAAATATTTCTATTCAATGTCCCTCGTGTATGGACCGGGAATGCAAAACGAATATTATCGCAAATACAAACGCGCCTGATATTTGTTCGGGAAAGATCGTTCTCTTGCCATAGGAGGTGCAGTCTCTCACAGTCAAAATGGAGAAAGGGATATGGAGACGGAGTAGTTGAGCGAGCCGAACCCGCAGGCTCGATACCTCATCAATTCAGTAAATACAAATCGCGTTGGAGGCATTTCGATGATCGCTACATTTCATGTTAAAACAACTTAATTTATTTCGATCCCTGTGAGAGGGAGGATAGCCGGGCAATGAAAACGTTTTCCCAGTTTCAAATTCGTCAACTAACATCGCGTTCCTGACTGCCAACTGTACTCTTTCCACTGTACGGGACGGCGACTACGAGAGTTGTTCGAATACTACAGGGAATTCCAAACCTACGAGTTTGACGTCTCACCAGTTTCATAATTACGAATTTCGGATGATCATTTTCGATTATTTACAGGCAAAAACACCGCTTTACTGTTACAAAGATGCAAACTAGTATTCGCGAGGAATGAGGAATGGAAAGGATACCACTTCTCTCTCTCTCATGTCGTCGGAATGGGGGAAAGCCAATGCGGAGGATTCACAATCGATTTCACACCCGGGGAATACAACGGGGATCTAAAAAAAACCCGTAAGTTTGTCGTCTTTCGGTTCCCTGATTACATTTCTAGGTGAAATATTTTCGATCGTCCTCTCGTTAACGACTGATTACAACCACTGTTCAGGAGAGGAGGGCAGAGAATGTGACGAACTGGCCTCTCTCTCATTACACGACTCCGAAATATTGATAGTGAGAGAGTAGGATCACCACGATCTCTTCAGAAGCCATTTCTCACTCCCACAACTGACTCCCATATCCCTCACGTTGTCGGTGGATAAACCAATGCGGAGGATTCACAATCGACCACCCTCTCACATCAAAGCGATAGGGAATTCTGATCCCGCCAGTTCGACGTCCAATCAATTCTACAGTTGTAAATAGGTAGCAGTCAACAATTTTGATTTCTCAAACACAGTTTTCAAAAAAAACCATCAATGACAAATGGATCGGGAATGCAAGAAGAATTTTTTAGCAAACACATAGGCGCCACCTAATATTGCGGATTGTTCTGGTAATCCGAACCCGCGTGTTCGTCGTCTCACCAATTCCATAGTTTCAAATAGTTGTGGACAATTTTTGATCCGTAGGCTGAGTTTTTCTTGATACAAAAATCACTACAAACAGATCATGAATGCATCTACTGCTATATAAAAAGCTAGTGTGTCTGTGTGGGTGAGTGTGTCTGTCCGTTACTAAAGTGGACCTAGATGCTCCGGAGTCCGGACCTTGATCTACCTCCTCCTCCTAAATCGACCATGGTAAGACGATTCTGCATATTCCCGAATACCGTAAAATCCAGACTACATACTTTCCTACTTTCTGGAACCCGGATTTAGCCCAAATTGGCAAAAATGACTACCAATCAATAGATCGAGTTTTATCACTCACTCCGGTCCATCAGAATCCAATGGCCTCTTTCAGAATATACCGAATGTTGCCATGCGGGAAACGAATGTGGTGGATCCATCTTACTATTTGCTCCCCCATCGCGTCACATTCAAATATCATTGGGTATTCTAATCCCGCAAATTCGATGTCTCACCGGTCTCCAATTACAATTCGCCATGAACCTATTTCGATTTAACGGGGAATTTCTAAACCAGCGAGATCGAACGTTTCACCGAAGCAAACTAAAAGCCGGGGTGGTCCGTTTGTCGGCCCTCAGCCAGAGTGCGTGGTAAACCCGTATGTTTGAAGTCTCACTAAAAGCAAATGTACGAATCGCAGAGGATCATTTTCGATCAGTCATTCCTTGTGCGCATAAAAAGTATAAAAAGCCAAAACCCACTTCTCCTACTTCTGTCAGGGGAGGAGATCCGCGATAACCCGAGATCTCGGAGTCTCAGATTACAAAGAGAAAAAAAATGAGAAGAAGGAGTGCTCCTCGGTGCAAAGAGTCACATTTCTCTTGTATCTTCGGGAGGAAAACTGACGCGGACGATTCGCAATCGACTTTCCGTCATCGTATCGGAGATAGAAAAGACTTATTCAATATCGCGCCAAAAAGACATGAATACACACAAATTTTCCACAATGACACTCATCGCATACATAGACTTGGGCGAGACGGCGGTTTCACAATTGATTTCTCTCCCAAGAATATTTATTTTTCCGAACTCGCGGTTTCGACGTCTCACCATTTACACAATTACGAATCTCGGCAGATAGATATTAATGAACGCGAATTCGCCGGTTCGAATAGAAAAAAAACAATTTATCTCTGGGGGAAAAGGGTTTTCCCTGCTTCGGCGGCAAAATCTCTCGCAGACTCGATGGGGGAAGAGACAATGAGAGGAAGGAGTGGCCACGGTGCGAAGACTCCCACATCCCTGATATCGTCGAAGAAGAGGGAAGAAAATCGATGCGGAAGAGGCACAACCAGTTTCCTTCCGAGAATACTATCCGCAATTCCGAACCCGCGAGTTTGACGTCTCACCTATTCCATAAACACAATTTGATTTAGCGAGTATTGATGCGGAGTCGGCTTTGCATGGATAAAACACCGTTTCATTACTAGACCAAGAATTCCGGTTCATAAGAAGCCAATGGCCGCTCCCACAATAGACGCCCTGCTCTCATCTCGTCGGGTGGTAAATAGATTCAGAGCTTACACAATCGGCTTTCCATCTCCCATGAATACTTACATGAATTCCGAACATGCTCGTTCGACGTCTCAGCAATTCTATAATTAGAAATCGCAATAAATCATTTCGGTTTTTCGGGTCAACCCTTTTGCCGACAAAACACTAATTCGTTACCATCTCTTGAGGACAAGGAATGTCAAAAGAATATTAGGAGCGAGACTTAAATTACTCTCATCTCATCGGGCGGAATATTGATGCGGAGGATTCAATCGGCATCCTTATCAAAAGAAACTAGCGGAAATTTCGAACCCGCGATCTCAACGTTTCACTATTACCACAAATACAAATAACCGTATTCCCTTCCGGACGGACTTCCTCCGTTCCATTAGACTGGACAGAGGCAATGAAGAATCGCGTCATCATAAGCGCATGGTACTTCCACCGATGCGGAGGATAAACAATCGGCTTTCCTCTCATGAGAAATTTTCGGGAATTTCAGAGGCAATCTGCTCGGAGATCGAGGTGCCCACGGTCCTGACAATTCAAGTTGGTTCTCCCGACCTGCCACTGGGTGTGTGGGTGGCCCTAGGGGTCCTGAGTACATTAAATGATATTTGACCCCAAACGTCCAAGGTCACGGGTTGTGA
>JACMIG010003107.1:0-13100 GCA_014805385.1 Levipalatum texanum | reverse complement strand
CGGTCGTGTCCCCCGGGGCCCTAGCCCGGAATCCAGCCCCCCCATGTTTTTTTTCTCATTTGTGTCCCCCCTGTTTCACCCCCCCCCCCCTGGTCCCCCGTTCCGTGAACAACCCCCCATGGATATCTCCCTATCCAATTTCTAAGGAGAAGCTCCTCCCGAGTGAATCATACCTATGATTACCGTCGTATGTTTTGGCGATGTGCGCCTCGGGAAAATTACTATGAACGTTATTGTGAGCGGCTGCCGCACAAATCTCGATATATAAACGGCGTGAATATTTAACCACATATCTCAGGGATATCTTCCCCCTCTCTCTCTCTCGTACCGAATTATTGAGATACTGAGACTTTCTGACGGACTCTTGAAGAGAAGAAGTCCCGTGACTCCTCGCACGCAGTCTCTAATAGATTCAGCTTTCACATCATGATTTATCCGCCTCCAGTCTCGCACTAGTACTATCTAGGGTTGGCTTACCGATTGCCGAAATTTCGGCAATTTCCAGACAAAGCGATTTCGCTTACCGATTTTTCGGCAAGTTAAACCACGCATGCAAATGCATATCGAAATTTCGACAGAATCGGTAAGAATCGGTAAGAAACGATTTTCACTGGCTGAGAAATCGAGTCCGACCTGCCTGTCTGGCCTGTGATTGAGAATCGGTTCGTTTCGTTAAGACGTCGATTCTTGCCGATTTTTGATTAGCATGCAAACGCTTATCGAAATTATCGGGAACATTCAAAGCGAGTCGTTTTCCAGAAGATTAATCGGAAATCGGTATCGCTAAGCCGTAGTAGTACTATCCCCAATTTCGTCGTGTTTACAATTCGCGGAAATGGACTCACCATGTTGGGCCATTTTAATCCCGTTTCTCGTGGTGGTTTGGACCCGCAACTAGGAGATAAATACAAATCCGTGTAGTCAGTCACATGGGGGCGAAGGGACCACAGCTCAGCAGCAACAATGCCCCTAAAAGTGTTGCGGATTGCAAAGAAGCGGCGATTGAGCAAATTCTCTGCAGAAGAGCTTTTGAATTCTTGGCTTTCTGATGCTCTAAACTAAGTCTTTGGCTTTGTAACGTTGGTGTCTCCTCTTGTAGCCACCATGATTATTGCGTTCTTGAGACACTTCCTTCCTAGAACAGGAACTGGCTGAACGGTCATTCACCTTCCATTCCACGTCTTATCTCTCGGTCTTTCCCGCAATCAGCATGCGTGGGTGAGAGTATATTCTCTTTGGTGCTTTGCCTTCTTCTCTTTAACTCTCCGGGAACGGGCGCCGACTAACTGCATTCTCGGAACTTTTGTCCCTAGCGCACACACGCAACGTTGTTACACGACGTCGTGTTTTTCCGCCTCTCTCGATCCCTTTTCCTGCTCAGAGGCTACAGTACTCCCTTTTTCAGTCCTGACCAGTCTGATAAAGAAAGGGTTTATTTTATCTGCAATACAAACTAAATCCGCATCTAGGGGTTATCTCGTGTGTCTCTAACTAGCCAGACGACGAGAGAGACCTCATATGTATACAACGACAGAACAGTCGCGTACGGAACGGTGTATTAGATACTTTAAAGTCGTCGATGATACCGTACTCCCCCCTTCTCCTCTCCCTTTCGTGCGCAAAACAGTATCCCCATCACCCCCATCTCTGGTCAGTTCTTGTAAAGACCCATACCGACTCAGAGCCTACAGTACTCTCTCCGCCTCGGACAGTCCTAGTATAGTGTCCTAGTTGTTGTCCGCGGAGTCCTTTTTCCGAGAATCTGCGTGCATGGTCTGTCCACAAGGGCTAGACGAGCGGATACACAGAGGAGCGCCCCGAGTGTAGTCCTCGCTGTTTGTGTTAGTATTCGCCTCGTTCGCGGTAATCGTCCCATGTGTCCTTGTCAACAGCTTAGTGGCTTAAACATCTCTCTCTAATAGTCTATAGAGCAAGTCCAATCGTGCTGTAGCACAGTGGCGCCGATGGTGATCCATGCCTTGTCAACAACTTTGAGATCTCTATCTAATAGTGTACCCCATTACTGTGTTTATAGTTGAGGCTAAGAATATTCCATTGGTCTACGCTAATATGGAAAAGCCTGACATATTTCTTACAATCAGAGGGATTGTTTGATATTTCTCACGAACGATGTCCCGGAATAATATTCACGCCATAATATATATATATCGCCACTCCGCCTCTAATCCCTCAATCCCGGGCCCGCTATTTCTTTCCCCAGACTTCCTGCTCCCAGCTGCCTTTTTGTTGTGTTCTCCTCCTTCGATGTTTCTGCGAACACGCCCGACCGCTTCTCTGGAAGTGCCCGTCTATCTACATGGGAGGGCGACCCTCGCCCTCTCCTTCTCTATCACCTCCCCTAATCCCGGTCTCTCTAGCTCCTAGACTTTTCCCCAAACTAGACTCGCCAGACGGTCAGGGAGTTCCATGGGAAGAGAACGGCTTGTTTTGGCTCGTTGCCAATTCTGGGAAGCGCGGCGCGGGGCGGACCGGGCGGAAAAGGTGATGATTCCTTGGAATAGACAGGATGCAAAAATAGGGGTGGTGGAGAGGACGACATACTAGGTACGGTGGACTGCGTATCGTGAGACTCTGGCACTCTCTAGCCTTCTTCCTCTTGATCTCTATAAATAGAAGGACTAGAATAAACTTGTCATGCTTATACAAATTCCCAATTCCTACTACTCGCAAGCGTGAGAAAATTTGTCGAATAGTTATTCCCTCATGAGTGGTGATCGTCATTGGCTATAAAAGACAAGAAAACATGATCCCAAGAAAAAGATCAGAATTTGTCATAGTTTCTCACGCAGCCTGCTATCTTTTCCGAAAGAAGAACCCATTTTTCCGGGCGATTCCCTACCGAGAAATAGCCGTATTTTCCGTGCTTGTGTTACCGAGAAGCGATTTGTGGGGGAGGAGACGACGGGACGGGGGGAACGTTGCCTCATGGGTTCCCGTTACTTTTTTTTGTTGCTGACTCTCACTCCGTCTCATTCGGCGAAGCTTCCTTTATGCGTCCTCGGAAATGTGTGTGGCAATCATAAGGGATTCAAAGAATCGCCCCCCTCTCGCTCTCGGAAGCAGAATTCATCACTAGAACCAGTACGTGATCCACGCCCTGCGTATCTATCCCGGAATCGTCTTATCCTTCTTTAGAAGACCCTAATTCGGGTTTAGTGCAAGGATCGCTGATCCCAGAGTTTCGGAGAATGAGTTGCAAGGCATTGAAGCCTCGCTGATTCTTAGAAGGCATGACGGAAACCAGAAACCAGAGAACTCTTGAGCACTGATTAACATACGATAGACATAGAGTGCACTTGACCGGAATAGGACGATTCCCAGGAGCAGATGCCCACTTCTCAGCATATTCCTCGTAAAGCGGTTCCACATCCTAATTCGAGTCCCCCCCATCTCCTTTTCCCAGTTTCACTCCACGTTAATTGCGGCGGGTGGCGCCTCTATTTTGGAATGAGCTGGGACGTTTCGCCGAATCCGCCCCCCAAATGTAGCGTCGGCGAGGTGCATATAAACTTCATCCGCCCCTCCTTATACCGTATCTGAACTAGCCTCTGGCCTGCTCTGATATTTCTGTGCGTTTTCTCGGAAAACACAATCTCTCCTTTTCCTCCCATCCCATAGCTAAATAGATATTTTGTGCGCACTGCAGACTTCGCTGAATCCCATTCACTGTTTTTCTGCAAAAGTACCGATCGCAAACTGAATCCGATTTTTAGGAAGTTTAAATCGCATCCTAGTAGCTCAACTCCTTGCAGTCAGCCTCGCCGGTGGCCGAGGACGCGCTCGTCATCGTGCGGATGAAGCCGGACCCCGCCGGGCGATTTGGATTCAACGTCAAGGTACGGTAGTCTTCTGCACAGGACCCGGACATTATTTGAGTACTGTATTTTTTCCACGCGGGACCTAGAAATCTTTGCAATTGCAGGGCGGGGCAGACCAGTGCTACCCCGTCATCGTCAGCAAAGTGGCGTCCGGCAGTGCAGCGGATCGGAGCCATCCGCGTCTCAACGAAGGCGATCAGGTACGGTATTCCCCCCTTGATCATGAGGGTTTTCCCTTCGGGACCAAGATCGAGTAGTAAACTGAGTAGTGTCGTTCGAGCGAAAGAAATTGACAGGCGCTTATCGTGTTAGGAGAAGGGTTGATTGTGAGGGCAGTTGCTTTTGCTAACGGATCTGTCCTTATTGCAACTACGCGGGAAGATAGGGTGCGTAGGATGCGCGTTATCTATTGATCATCTCAAGATGGCAAGAGTATAAAGGTGCTTCATCGACTTCGGTTTGATAGTCATGAGTTCGTCTAACAATCGCCCACGCATTGCACCGCCTCCGTTCCTTCCTTTGCTAGAGGACGTTACCACTGATCGATTAGATGGCGATGTAAGTCTTCAAACTGGGCGTCTAACCCTTCGGCTCCAAAAAAAAATCTTTGTCTAGTCCATCATATCATCTTCAGGTTATCCTGATCAACGGCCGCGATGTCAGCAATCTGACACACGATCAGGTATATTTTCACCCAGTTCAATTCTCCTCTCCTTCCATTCTCCAGAAAAATGCTAACTATGCCTTTTCTCCAGGTCGTCTCCTTCATTCGCTCGGCGCGTATCAAAAGTGGCAGCGGCGAGCTCTGCCTGACCATCAAGCCTAACGGTATCGTAGCCCTTTCAAAGCGCCCACCGCAACCCAACTGATCGCAAACTGATCGCGAACTGATTACAGTGTACCGTTGTGGCGAACACGACGATGAAGCGTTGTCGACGGCAGCCGTTCCTCCCCCTGCCATCGAGCAGATCCCGGAGTCCGTTCCGAGGTATACGGTATCCTCTGCGTTTGCAAACTGAACATACCCTGCAGATCCGACCGACTCGCCATGTCCATGCGAATGATCGGCGAAGACGTGAAAAGCGGACGGTGTCAGAGCACCTTTGATGTAAGTTACGATCCTTGGATTCGAACCCTCGACAATAATATCGCAATCCGCGCGCTCAACCACTCAACTATACCAAATACCTTATAGGCGCTGCACCGCAAGAAGCCAGGCATGACGATGAACGACTGCCAACTCCCCCAGAATGTCGGCAAGAATCGATACAGGTCAGGACGATACGCTATCGACCATATCCTCATACGAAATGATTACGAAGTATTGTCCTAGGTTCTATGGGAAGTGAGGAATATTCAAGCTTTAATTTCAGGGATGTCATCCCGTACGACGCGACGCGAGTCCACCTCCTCTCCAGCAATGGGGACTACATCAATGCCAGCTACGTCAATATGGACATTCCCTCTTCCGGCATCATCAATCGATACATCGCCTGCCAGGGTAAGCTAATCAGCAATTTTATTTTTTGTTAATTGATTAAATTTAAAGTGAATATCAAATATTCAGGTCCCCTCGCCCACACCGCCACCGACTTCTGGGAGATGGTATGGGAGCAGCTGTGCACGACCATTGTCATGCTCACTACTACCGTCGAGAGGGGCCGCGTCAAGTGCCACCAGTACTGGCCAAGGTACGGTAGCTTTTGAACAGATTTTGTACCCGCCACGAAAATCTGGGTTACTGTAATTAATAATTTGTTTCAGGAAAGGCGAAGCCGCCGAGTACGGCGATCTCCTCGTGACGTGCCTCAAGGAGCAGGAGACCAAGGACTGCGCCTACCGCGAGTTCTCTCTCCGCGATCGCAAGGTACCGTGGCATAGTGGATAACACGCTAGATTAGAATTTTTATGTCCCGAGTTCAGATCCCCCCTATGATTCTTCTTTTGCAGAGTCGCGAAGAGCGAAGAGTAACGCAGATGCAGTACCTGTCGTGGCCGGATCACGGAGTCCCGGACGATCCGTCCCAGTTCATCGAATTTGTCTCGGAAGTTCGGAAGGCGCGAGCCGGAAGCGTCGACCCCATCGTCGTTCACTGCTCAGCTGGTAAGTGCATAATTTTCCCGCCAAAGTTGAGATTCAAATATATTCCCTGATTCAGGCATCGGGCGGACGGGTGTTCTGATTCTCATGGAGACGGCTGCATGCCTGGTGGAAGCCAACGAGCCCGTCTACCCGGTCGAAATCGTGCGGACAATGAGGGACCAGCGGGCGATGTTGATTCAGACGACGGTTGGTTTTCTATCTCTTTTGTCTGTCCGTCCATCACAAGTGTATTTATGGAGTATACTCTACAGGGCCAATACACCTTCGTCTGCGAATCGATACTCCGCGCCTTCAACGATGGCACCATCAAGCCACTCGCTGAATATGCCAAGCCGCGGAGTTAGAATCTAATTACTTACCACAACGGAGATTATTCTTAGACCAAGATGCCATAGCCCCCACGTTGTCCTGTACAAAAGAAGTATTTGTCCCTAGTCGAGTCCCATGATGAAGAACGGATATATGCATTTATGTGAACGCCCCGATGTTGCTTCACTTGAAGAAGGAGTAGGAGCAATATTCCGGTCCGTAAAGTGCACTTTCGCCTGTGTCTGCATTTTAGCATATTTTGTCCACAAATTCCACCGCTGTTTTACGGACCGGAATCTTGCTCCTATTCTTTCTTGACCTCTCGCCCTGATTCGGACAAGCTTCCCAGTCTTTAGACCCATTGCTGTAATGACCGTCTTGGAGGCAAGTCCATCCTCTTGCCACCCCAGCAGCAATGCACAATTCTTGTAGCTGGCTAGGAAGTTGATCTTTTTCTATCAGATCGTTCACAGTCACCTCCTCCCTACCACAAATACCCCAGCCCCCCATCTTTTCTCTCGTCATGTTGCCTGTGATATCGCTCCTTTACAGTGTTGCTTCCTTTTTCTTCTCATAGCGTCACCGCTTCGCCTTTCCACAGATATTTACTTTCAATCCGCGCTTTTATGGTTTGGCTTTTCGCTCGGCTCGTGCACTGGTAGTGAGAGTAGCCGGATTTATTCAGAACAGAATATTGCGTATGTAAATATCTACCTTTCTAGTGCAAAGTGGACAGAATGGACAGATAAAGAGCATCAGTACAGAACAACGAATATTGTGCAGAGCAATACAGCGAAATAATAGTATTGGGACTCTGTAGATAAACTGTAATTGCATAATATTGAGAGATAATGAGTTGTATCGGCGAACCAAACTCGACGTTATTTCGCATTGGCTCCAAGCCCCGTCTTCAATGAAGAAAGAACGGACTTGAACGCAATGTTAGACGCGTTTGATTCACCAATAGTGTGCACTGGATGATGGCCTCGTATTTACTTTGTCTTCTTAGCCTCCTCCTTCTTCTTCGCGTCTTCCTTCTTCTTCGCGTCTTCCTTCTTCTTAGCCTCTTCCTTCAGCTTCTTCTCCTTTTCCTTCAGCTTCTTCGCCTCTCCATTCTGCTTCTTTTGTTCATCCTTCAGCATCTTCTCCACTTCCTTCAGCTTCTTCTCCTTCTCATCCCGCACCATCTGGCCAATGGAATCGAAGTCCCTGTGGACCTTGCCCGTCTTGTCCGACTCCTTGCTCTCCTTGACTCTCTGCGCATGGGCAGCCTGAATAACATGTGATATTCATTCACTTCCTCTACTTGGCACTTGAAGTCCCTCTCGATGTCCGTGCCAGTTACTCACTAATTAATCAAGTGTCCGAGCTGACTCATCACCCTCCAAACATCTCATGGTAATCGGGGGGACGGGAATTACCATAGTCAGAAGAGCTATTAGGTTGGTCAATAATTCTTGCACCATCCAATTGGGTTCCGAGTGGTCTCACAATCAGTTGGAAGGGCCCAACTAATAAAGCAAGAAGGCAGTATCCGTAACGCAGAGTACTGTTATAGAAGGAGTAGGAGCAAGATTCCGGTCCGTAAAACAGCTGTGGAAATTGTGGACAAAATATTCTAAAATGCAGACACGGGCTAAAGTGCAAGTGCACTTTCGCCTGGGTCTGCATTTTAGAATATTTTGTCCACAATTTCCACAGCTGTTTTGCGGACCGGAATCTTGCTCCTACTCCTTCTTTAACAACCCAAAGTGCACGTGTAACCAAATCAACAGTTCTAGGGGCAATACGTAAATGTTTTAGATCGCTTGGTGCAAGACTTATTGATCAACCTAATATATTGTACGCTAATGGAGAAAATTCCGCCGCTTTTGATTGATTTCAGTGTAAAAGAATAAATTGCTGCTGCGTGGAAGCATTTTATAGTCCCAGGGCATGTAGCATCATAGGTGATTGTGAACACTGTATGTACCTCGGCCTGCTCTACAGCTTCCATTTCCGCAGTAAGTGCCGGATCGAGAGTGGCAGAATATATACGGCTGTAAGTGATGGTTGAGTGCAGAGTACATGGACATTCAGGAGGGAAATGAGAGAGTAGGGGTTAAATACGATTTTTAGTTAAAAAAATACCAAGCTTCATATTGCCTGGGAGGCAGCCAATACACCTCCGTTGAAGAAGTTAGTCAATAAAAAGCTTCGTAGTAGAAGCCAGACTAAACGCATTTTGAAAAAATACACCTCCTGGAGAAGAGGAAGGGAGTAAGCCTACGATGAAACGAAGTTGATGATCTCGTTATCGAAGCGTTGGCGGTCGTCCTCGTGGATGTACTGGCGGAGACGAGGATTGAGGAAAGACATCTCGAATGAAGACGGCGCCGTTGACTGTAGATTGCTTGTGATTTCCGTAACTACCATTCAACGATGTTAATTGATACAGCAAGCTGAACAAGGTGAAGATTATGGTATGCCGAAGGCGTTCATTTATTGCGTTGTCTCATCCTTATCATTACCGAAGAAGATCTTCAAGCCTTGCAATCCATGAACACGAAAAGTGATATCAAAACAGATTTCGGGATTTGTAAAAGGGCATGAGGCAGGTGGGATAGCTTGCAGATTCTCCACTATTACCATAAGAAGAGAAAATAACTGCACATATTGGATGCAAACGTTAGGGATGGGAGTAGAGATACATTGGCGAATAAGTGCTTCGTCCTGCGAGTCTCGAGTGGACTGCCTTCGATGGGAGGAGGGGCGAGGGAGGATACATGCCTCGATTCTTCTGATAACTCCTTATCCACCTCACTCACTGGAGAGGAAATGGGAAAAAGAATAGATATTTATGGCAATTGCAAGATTTATTCCCAGTACAATTTCCGCACCCATACATCAATGTGGATGAAGAAAAAAATTGTAATGCACGTTATCAATAGTATTTTCAGAGTAGTTTGCAGAATTTAAACTCCCTTCGCAAGGTTGAGGACTCGTACGGACATTGTGCTCGGTTCATAAATAGTACAGATTTTTCAGCCTTCGTGTCACCCCTGTTCATGTCGCCGTTCATCTTTTTGCAACGGCATAACTTCCCAGCAGCGTACGTGAGTAGTAAGTATCGTATGAAAAGATCTGATTTGACTCTTGTGCCCTGCTGCGATTTTTTCTCTGGTCTCTTTCTCTGCTTGCTCTCCGATCAACATGAACCATAGTGAAAAATTCGCGCCCGAACGAGAACAATTCGAATTTTTCAGCTTTCTTCTCCACAGACCGCGCGCAATTGTGCGAAGCTTTCATAAGCCATCATTTGTTCGGCATTCACTCATTTCTCGCTCGCTTGTTCTTGTCTCCTCATCCGATCCGTGCTCTTCTTTCCCTGCATTTCATTCATCTTCTTGATGCCTTTCTTTCCTGCTATCTCCTGATGTATTTTCCCACCGTATTTCTTGTTGTACTATTCAGTTCATTCATCGTTGCGTTCGCCCTCTCACTTCTCTTTCCCTCATCATTCCTCATCCTTACGTCTGTATGACCGTTAACCATTTTCTGCTGTACATTCTTAATAAATTAATCAATTTAATAATATTTTTTATTAAAGAAGCCATGAACTTGTACCCGATGGTGTGCTGCGGACGCACGGAGGACAAGCTGCGCGATGCCTACGAGAAGATCGGGATGCTGACGCTCGTCGTGGAGCAGGCGGCCAAAACTGATTCCTCAAGTGATCATGTGAGGAATACTGTAATCCTAATCGGGTTATCAGCAATAAATGTTTTTACAATGAGAATGAGATCGTTCAGATTCTCCAAGAGAACGAAAGGCTGCAAGACGAGTTGGAGGAGGTAATTTTAAAATATATTTTATTTTCAATAAAGTCGTTAATTTTATAATACATTGACATGTTTTCAAATAATATCTTTGCAGACTCAGAGACTGCTCGCGGAGGAGCAGGCCCGTACGGAGAGCCTGAAGAAGAAGGTGCGCGCCTTCAAGACGACGAACATGAAGAATGACGCTCTCCTGACGGAGGCGACGACGAGGAGGGACGAACTGGAAGAGGTAAATCAAAGCTACATTAACAAATTTCGTTTCCACAACTAGTTCTTATAGCAGATAAAGAAGGAATCCTGGGCATGTTTATTTATGGAGAAGAAAGGGTCTTCTTTACAGATGAACGCTTCGCAACTGACCACCATCGCACAGCTCACCATTCGGAACGAGACGCTTCTCACACTCGGAGAAGAGGCTATAGGACAGAAGGAGAGGATGGAGGAGGACGTGGAGCAGCTCAAGAATGAGCTCGACAGCGAGAAGGCTCGGGCGGACAGAGCAGAAGGGGAAGTCGTCCATCTCAACAGGCAGTTCCCCATGTGGGGGGAGAAGATCAAGCAGCTCGAGGAGCTAATTCGGGTCTGTTCAATCCATCTCATCATGTTTATTGTCGAGGCGTGGTTCCTTGAAAAAGTTCAGCTTTTGATCCTCCGTAGTTTTATTACAAGTGTTTGCCTTCGTTCAGGGATAAACTGGAAAAATATAAAAACTGGTAATAGGGGTCATCTAAACATTCGATTCAGGGCCACGATCAAGAGCTCTTCGTTGCGATACAGGAAGCAGAAGCGGCGAACGAAGAACTGGCCGAGGAGCGTGAGAGCAACTTAGAACTCGACTACGTTGGTCTTTTTTCGCTTTTATTGTTTCAATGTATTAAAATTATTGATTTCTTTATTCCAGGAACTCGCCGACCTCCAGCTCACGATCCAAAACATGGATGAGGAAGAAGAGGAGCTGAACGAGAAGATTGAGCAGCTTTGCAAGGAGAAGGAGGCTGTGGAGAAGCAGCTGAAGAAGGCACTCGCGGATGTCACGTGCTGGATCCAGCAGCATGACGTAAGTTGGATTTTGTCGTCGAATTACCACGTCCGGACAATATGAACAACGCACTGCATACTATGTTTTGATGATCTCCTCAAGCACCGCAATTGCTTCGAATCACTGAATTGGATCTCTAAGAGCTCATGTATGACCTCGAGGGAATTAGAACGCTACAATATGAGCGGGTGTCCCCATATTTTCTTGTGAGGCATCTTCTAATAAAAGATGCAACGCTGATATAATATATCTCAGCCCCCGCAATGTCCAATTTTCAGGATCTCTACCGCCACTTCCAGGATAAGTACCACGAAGCAGCGAAGTTCGCCGCAGAGAATAAGGAGCTGACGGAGCAGCTGCAACAGGCTGATGAGGTGGGAATTTTTCGGGTCTGAAAACTATACTTCCATTTATTCGTATTCGTCCCGTATAGTTTGTCAAGCAAACAAAAAATGCGGGAGGATCCAATAATGATAAATAGCTGAACAGTGAACAGTGTTGAGTGAACTCCACATCACCTGCACCACGGGTGTTTGAGAATGTTGCGTGCACTCTTTGGGTTGCAGAAATTAGTGATGATTGCAGGAACTGGATTGGCTCCGCGGCGATATCGATGCTTTGACGACTGCCCTGGAAGAAAATAATAGTACAATCGATGAGCTCATGCGAGAAATGGCAGTGGAGGAGGTCAGAATGTAGTAAATGAAATATCATTTCTTTGAAAGATAGTAAATGTTAACCTTTTTATTACGAGAAGTTCTAATCTTATCAAAGCATCTTCCTATGCTAGAGGATCAATATACATCGACCGAACAATCTAATTCTCTTTTTTCTAGACCGACTACGACCTGGTAGCGGCTCCCGAGTCAACGGGCCAGGAAGGAGAAGAGGCTGCTGACGAGACCGACGATGACTTCGAGAAGGTCGAGGGAGGAGAGGAGGAGACCGAGGGAGAGAGCGAGGAGGATTCTGAGGACTCTTCGTCCGATGCTAACTGATTCCCTGTTCTCGTGTCGTTTCCAAACATTTGAAATAATCGTATCAACGCATAGTATCCCCATTGTTTGATGTTTGTCTGACTATGAATAAAGTAAAGTGTGCCGAAGTTCGGTGAAGGAGATCAGCGGAACGAACGCATGCTCATTTACTGCGCATTTCAGCAGAACACATTTTGTGTGCCCACCTTCGAGTTGAGAGGGCGGTCGTCGTTAAATAGGAGCACCCCTTTGACTTCCTCAATCATTCGGCGCTCTCCGTGTCAGTGATTCGGCGCTCTCCGTGTCACAATCGCCTCTAGATGGCATCTTGAGACGATGGCATTGTGAGTTCACATCATGGCCGCGTGGCGCAATGGATAACGCGTCTGCCTACGGAGCAGAAGATTGTAGGTTCGATCCCTACCGTGGTCGTAATCTTTTGCATTCGTCCTCTCTACTCAACCGGATCCTGTGATCATCGCGGAAATAATTCGGCCGCGTGGTTATCGCACTCGTCTTCCTTGTTTACCTACCTTGGACGTGGTCACTAATTCCTCTCCTCTCCTATGGGGAAATTGGAGTGTCATGCGCACTCGCACTACTTCTGTGAAAGGATACGTGCAATGGCGTAAATTGCCGGTTCCCTTTGCTGCGAGAGTCGTTCAGAATAGACAAAAAGTCCCCTATCTTATCTAGTTAACCTTCACTGCAGGAAGGGGAAGGAGTGGTGGGCACTCGCAACAGTTCCCGAGTTCCCTAAGATCAATGCGTCTCTGCGTCAGAATTCCCCGTGCGCATTTCCTGTTTCTATGCTTCTTCTCCTCTCATTCGTTTTCCGAGATACATATTGCCAATGGGCAACAACTTGAGCCAAAATTGAACTGTACTGGATCGTTGTCTTATCTGGGGTCAGTATTGTCCGGTATTATAGTGATGCGGAGGCGACGCGCGAACTACCTTCGCGGTAAGCAGCGTAGTGATCTATCTCCTGCGGCAGAAGATAGATCACTA
>JACMIG010003106.1:0-13108 GCA_014805385.1 Levipalatum texanum | reverse complement strand
CCTCGCCCTCCCCCTCCACCCTCAATTCCACCTCCACTCCTTGCGCGTTCTGTTATCTCCTCTGGATCCGTGTTCCTCTCGCCTGTCTCGTTGTTCTCTCTCACCTGAATCCGAGTTACTCTCGTCGTCTGCCTCTGCAGAGTCGGGCGAGAGAGTAGATCGCCAAATTGCGCCTCATAGCCAGTTCTCCAAGGCCTTGGAACTTTCATAGTCAACAAGCGATTTTCCCATTTATGCCACAATTTACATTCTCATCCTCCGGTGAATCCTCCTTTAGAATGTTCGCATCGACATCCATTTGTCGGAAGTCCTCACCGCCATTTCCATTTCGCTTGCTCATGCGCCCCGGACGAACTGAACATTGCTATTACCTCGCCACCTCTCGTCTCCCTGTGATCTTTTCTCAACATTTCCTGCCGCCCCTATTTCTGGAAATTCCAAATGGGAATCTCCTCGCCACTGCCAATACTCTTTAACCGCTCGATTCATTGTTACCCAATGGAATATTCGTTGCCTCGTCTTCCAAGCCGCACTCGCTTCCCCCTTTTCGCAGCCAAAATAATTTTTAATCGAGCGAAATGATGCTTGTTTGCAGAACGCTGAGCCTCCGCCGAAGGCTCCGCCAGGCATCTGGCCGGCCGCGCATCGCCCCCTCCACAAGGTACGTTGAAATGTTTGGAAACACCTGGAGCCATCGGTGTTCCAGCCCGCGCGCCGTCCGCGGATGGCATCGTTTTAACTGTTTCCAGAACTAAAACCCATCGGTTTTGAAAGTATTAACTTTACGCACGTTAAAACATCACTATAGCCATGATAATGGACGAAATTCATGTCCAACAGCGACTGCTATCATCGATTTTCAGCCCATCGCCGCCTCTGCACAAGGACAGGACGTCAAGGAGGACAGGACACTCCAATCAAGGTGGGTAAATCGTTTATAAATTTATTAGACAAAAAAAACAGTCTTGAGAAAGTTTGCAAAACTTTTGCCGCTGGCGGGTATAGAACCCCGACCCCTAGATTTGCAAACTAAAACCTTTCCAACTGCGCCAAGGCGGGTCGGTGCTATCAGCCTTTCTGCCAGGAGGTACATAAGGTTGCACCTAAAATTCACCGGCACTTCGTTCTCACTTGAAAATGCGATCATCTTACTATCCTATCACTTTTAATTTTCCCAATGCATTCGGGAATGGATTATCCTCATCACTAATATTACTTATTCATCGGGTATTCCAGGTGCCTCCTCGTCCGCGCACACGAGCTGGAGGGGAGGCAGAAGACTCCCCACTGCTTCTAATTGTGTCAGTAGGAATACTCGGTGTGGCCTGGGTTGGTTGTTTCCTTTACAGGTGCCCTGCCTCAGCCTCCCTGCATCTCCCTCCTTCTTCGCTTCCCCTCCGCGACAATCGGCGACTGCCGGCGACAACTCCTCGAATAGTATGTCTGTAATTAGAAAACATGAAATTGCAATAAAAGATTTAGATTAATTTTAAACCCACTAACATGCAAACGAAGGAAGGGCCAAAAATGAGCACATTTGATGGACGTATATTAGCATAGACCGGAATCAGAAAAGATGGAACACGTGGTTGTTTAACGAAGAGTTCTCTCCGTTCTGGGCGATACGCGGCGGAGCTGAGAGGGAATGAATGAAGGGGAGGGGTGGATGGGAAGGGAAGAGAGGGGAGGGAGAGTACCGATGGAATGCAGAGAGTGACAGATCGCAGGAAAGCGATGGGGGAAGGTGGCACTACACGCGAGACCATGGGCCGTGCCTGCAAGGAGGCGAGTGAAGAAAGGGAGGAGGGAAGGGGGCGAAATCCACGAGGACAGCTGCAGGTTGGAAGGGGAGGGATGGGAGGGGGTGAAGGGCCTTGTGGAGGATGACGGGAGGGGGCGGCGGTCTGGGAGACGTCTCCCTCCTAGAGCGAGATCGTTTCTTGAGGTGAAAGATGATGCGGCCCCCCTTCCTACCTTTCCCGATAGAACACTCATTTGTGTTTTTCATGTGAGTGAGTGGGTGGGAGACTTGGAGAGGGAGGGAGGGAAGCGGAGACTGACCCGTTGGACTGCCGCCCTCCCTCTCCTCCCGTGCCCACTCTCCACTCTGCCGGATCTATCGATGGACTGCTAGAAGTCCCTTATCCTCCCTGTCACTGCTCTTTCTCCCAACCGTGTTCTGAAGGATACAGTAGATTCCAGGGTGCTTACAAGGAGTCGTGTGATGAAGGGGGCGGCGAGTAGGAGGGGGATGAGGTGAACGCGTCGTAGAATCGACGGATAGTGGAACCTCCCCGACAAGGAGGGACTTCCCCTCCTGTAGAAGGGGCCTCACCGTCCGTCGAAACATCACTGCCATTGAACATGGATGAGCACCACCAGACAGGCCACGTCCTGATTCTGTTGACTGTCTGAAAGGAGAGAGCAGAGTGGGGGACTGGCAGTAGGGGAAGGCCTCCGGGGGATGACACTCCCGGATGGGATGAGTGTTGAATGAAGAGGGAAGGAGAAGGAGTAGAGGAAGCAGTGCAGTTATGGGGAAGATGGACAGAGTGGAGTATCTGATAATGAGAGGAGGAAGAGGAGGGACGAAGGAGAGAGAAGATTTCGATGCCGAGGAAGACATACAGAAGGGCCTGGTGGCTGATCGCGTAGGTCGAAGGAAGGGGGAAGGCTGACCCTTGAGACGGAGAAGAGAAAGAGGGAAGGGGGCCGAGGAGGTTCCTTTTCCCCTCATTGCCCCCTCTTCCCATTCTACGAGGGCATAGTGTGAAGAACCGCAAAAACTTACAAAATAAGCACACAGGAAGCTATTCCTTTATCACTGTTGCAGATGGTACAAAAGGAACAGAAAGGGCGAGAAATAGCATCGAATTGCCCTTGGGCCGAGGCACTCAAGGAGGAGGGAAGGCGAAGGGGCGGGGATCCTCGGTCGGGGCTGCCGTCTCCTGCGTGCTCTGCACTGTGTTGTCCACCTGGAGGGAGGGAGTGAGAGGGGGAGGGGAGGGAGGGGGAGTACCGTGAACTCGCTGAGGTGACTGTCGGAGAGGGCGATGGGAGAGACGCCAGTGCAGAGGGAGGAGGAGGAGGGAGGCATCGAGGACGGAGTGCCCGGAAGAGGGGACACAGTCGCTGTCTTCATGGGCGTCTCCACTCGCTCGATCTTCTCCTCTTCCTTCTCCTCTTCGACTCCCGTCGAAGGCGAATGTTCGGGAGTTCCTGAAGAGCCGGGGATGAGTGGGGAGAGAAGAAAGAGGGGGACCTCTCCTGTCGTGTCTTGGAGTGGTAGAGGGAGGAGGGGCGGAGTAGAAGGTAGAGATGGAGGGGCAGTGGAAGCTGGGGCGGACTCCAATCTCGGAGTCGACATCGTCGTGAGGGCGGGGAAGGGGCGCCTTTGGAGAGTGGAAGGGGGAGAGGGGAGGGGAAGGAGTACCCTTCGAGCGTTCTTCCTCAATCCGTAGCAGAAGGCGAGGGCGAAGATGAAAATGATGACGAAGACGACGACGAGAAAAATGACGGTGAAAGACATTGCAGACGACCTCCCACGGAGGAAGGTAACAAAGAGGGAGACCGACGAGATCCCAGACTACAATATACTACAAACGAGACAGGCAAATTAACATAAATCACCTCCTCTTCTGTCTCTCTGCCTTGTCTCAGTGATGGGGTCAGTCCTCCTCTTCCTCCCCCTCATCCTCTTCCCTTTCCTCCTCGCACACGACAACTCCTCCTCCACCGAGATCGACCTCCCCATCCTCAAAGCCATTAAGATTAAAGGCTCCGTCAACGAAAATGGCTACCGTCTGAGCAAGGGAGTGGAGGCGGTGAGTGCCCCTCCTCCTCCCCCCCCCCCTCCTCCCTCCACTCCTCCCAGACCTCGGTGCTCACTCATCAGTTCTTCATCGTCCCGAGTGAGGAGTGCCATCACTCCCTCCTCAAGTACTCCTTCCTCCCTATCCTTCTCCTCCCTCCCTTCAGTGTCGTCGTCCAGTTCTACAACGACCTCCCCGTCCACGAGGACGACGCATACACAGAAAATGAAAAGCAGCGGGGAGATAAACTGCCCCGACAGTTCTGCCCCGTCACCATCTCCATCTTGGACGCCAAGGACGTCGACATCGAGTACCTGCATTGCCAGACGATGGAAGGTGAGGAAGGAGGGAGGGAGTCTCTCTCCATGACCTCCCTTCAGAAGAGCACGATCGATGGGCAGTGCTTGCATACGGGGAGGAAGTGAGTGTGAGGGCGGAGATGAGTGAAGGCGAGGGAGTCGTCGTGATCGGCAGCGGGGCCGGAGTTCCCCATAAGATCCGACTGCCAAATGGGAAGTGGAAGATGAACAAGACAGAGTGGGCTGTCATCCATGGAGGGAACGGCAAGTGCACGGCGGCAGTGATCAAGGTGAGAGGGGAGAGGGGAAGGGAGAGGATGAGGGAGATACAGAAGGAGATGGAGGGGATGGGCGTCAGCGTCGAGGCAGGGACTGCTCCCTCCAGACGCGACTACAACGCCATCTCCATCACTGCCCTCGTCGCATTCTGTGGTGGGGGAGGGGAAGGGAGGGGAGAGGACACTCTCTACAGGTACGATATCCCTCGTCCTCCTCCACAACGTGCTCCTCAGCATGTGGAAAGGGGCGTGAGTCTCCCCCTCCCTCTCTCTCATTTTCCTCTTCTCTCCCCAGGGCGTCGTCGCGGTGTCCCGTGACGAAAGTCTACGACATCTTGATAAGGAAGACTCTGAGAGAGAAGCGTGGGAATGCCCTTGGTCTTCCCGATGCCTTCCCTCCCCTTCAGATCTCATTCCGTCAAGTCTCGAGTCGTGCAGAAGTGCACAATTTCCCTCCCTTCAGGGAAGATCTATGACAAAAACGCCTAGAAATCCGGAGATCAAAGGCGGACAAGCGAAAGTTGTCAAGGAGACTACGGGATGACGTCTTCTCAATTCTTCACTCCTACTTCACTAATTTTCTTTCTGCCTGTTCTTATGATGCACGATGAAGTTGTCTTTGGTGATTCAGCAAAACTCTTCATTGAGCCATTATTTATAAAACGGGGGAGTTGTCATAGCCGTTAAAAACAAGTTGCTGGCTACGTGCAAGGTGGAATAATGGTAACCTATATGTTGGGAATCACAAAAATCCTACCGGCGAACAAATTAGAAGATAAATAAACCAAGAGAGAATAGTTTAAAACTCACGATCAGTATCTACCGGTCCACTTCCTGACTACGAGTCGCCACGGGAGAAGGGGACGCTCTCGTTGGAGGAGGGGAGATCGGATGTCGAAGGAGCCCGCCGTGGCCATCTTCACGACGTGCTCGCACTGGGCAGCAGTGGCCATGAGGGAGAGACGAAGAGGGCGGGGAATAGAGGGGCGGAGGGAGCGACTGTCGAGGAGGCGACTCTTCCCCTCCTCCACGAGGGAGGCAATGGCCTTCTTCAGCTCCTCTCCCTTCTTCCCACTGATGACGTTGTCTGGAGTCACTCCCGCACTCTGCAGAACATCCGAGGGAAGGAGGACAGTGCGGCGGAGAGTGAAGGGACCCGCAGACCTAAAGACACCCCTTCTCATCCACTCCTCGCGTAGCTACGAGTACCTGACTAGATTGAGGATAGCATACGACTCAGCGAGAAGGTCCACTGCACGTTCAATCTTCTCCTGCAAAAAGCACGTTTTGGTACATGTTCAAGCCAGCAGATGGTCAACGAAGTGCAGCAATAAACGGAACCTCCTTCTCAGAGTATCCAAGGGCGTGCATCTGCAGTCGCAGGAGAGACCCCGTGGAGTTCCTCCCGTACTCTGCCACCTGCAGTCCCCTTCATCCCTCTCTCCCTCCCTTCCTCCTACCTGGCCGAGGGATACAAAGGGGCGGTCTCCGATGGTGGATTGTCTGGTGGAAGCGAGGAGGTCGAGTAGTGGGAGTGGTGAGGAGGGTGCAAAGGCGCGGAGGGCAGTGGCCACCGGCTGCTGTGGCACCACTCCCTCCCCCGTGTAGATGGCAGTCAACGTATCCCGCCAGAATTTAAGACGGTACATGGCAGTCGTCGAGACAGACGACACCTACAGGCATTGATCTCTTTCTCGTTGCCAACTCCATTGTTGCCTAAGAACGGCCAACTAAATGACTCCCCATCCACTGCCCATGCTCACCTTATCTCTGGTCAGTGCAATCTCAACATTAACAGCGAGAAGGGCGAAGATACGAGGTTGAACTGCACGAGGCATAAGAAGGGCAGCTGTAATAGAGCAGTAATTGATGCATCAACATCCTGTTAACGAACCAAGGTAATTAGCCCGATCATGCTTCTTGAGGAGTTGAACGCAGTGGAGAAAGGCTGCCTTGGCAGCATCGGGAGAAGGTGGACGGCGGGGGAAGGAACGGGAAGAGGAAGAAGCGGAAGGAGTACGGGCACCCGGAAGGCGGGAGAAGTCGGGGGAAGGAGTGGGAGTAGAGGAAACTAGCTGAGGGCGAGGTAATGGAATAGGAGGAGATGAAGGGGAGGAGTAATCCCTTTCTACTCCGCTTGATCCAACTCCTGAATTGAATCATTCCGAAAATGATGGGGAAGGTTGACGGACCTCGAATGGTTTTCCCGAGAGGAGTGCGTAGGAGGGCGAGAGGGGCTTGGCCCGGTGCTCGAAGGTAATGAAGGAGGGACACGCCGACTGGTCCTCCCATTTACGCTTGCCGTTCTGAAATTCATGCATTTTCGAATGAAATCCAAAGTGTCCCTATGAATGTACCGTGATGTCCGCTCGAATGGGCTGGAAGGAGCCGGCGACGTAAGTGCACGACCACACGAGGACAACCAGCGAGATCAGGGTCTGGGCTACGATGTCTGCAACAACCAATCGGTCTTGGGAGATGGTCGTTAGCAGGTGTTAACGAAGTATGAGGGAAAGACTAGCACGAACCAGTGGGGAGGGAAGAGAAGTCCTGTTCAGTGAGTCGGAGGTAGAGGCGGTGCTGGGCGGCGGAGTAGGCGGCGTGGAGAAGGGCGAGGAGGGAGACGATGGCGACAGTTCGGTGGATGGGAGAACACGGCGATGAGAGCATCGCCCCTTGACCTGACTACCACACTGCAGGAAGGAGAAGGGTTAGGCACTCCAATGCCCACTGCAGGCTGCAAGGTATCCAAGCGTTGCCAACGCCTTTTACGACAGCTTAGTTTAGAAATGAAATAGGTGATGGATGAGCTTTATAGAACACGAGTGATAACATCTTCTGACATCACATAATCTGTTGCGCATTTGAACGAATAACAATGGACAGCGTTGGAAGGAGGTATGTACAGTAACAATAATTGCAAGTTTCTTCTCATATTTGTCACCACATTTTGATCTTGATCAGGGAAACTGATCTGACATCGCTGGAAGTTGAATGTATTACGGTGAAAGAACAATGATCCGAAAGGAGGCGAGATGCAGGGAATATCGGGAAGTCGGAGTGAGGATATGACCAACCAAAACAAGTGACACGGCACGCAGCTCTTCTAGAAGGTACTACCTATTTTGGGATAACATCTGATAATGAAAGACTACATGAACTGACGGTAAAAGTGTAGAAGGTGTCAAGTTCAGGAGCTTATTTTGCTGCCAACGAGATTGGCAGCCTTCTCCGTGCTTCCATCCTTGAACTCCTTGAGTTCTTTCAGCTTCTCGCGCAATTTAGTCGTCATCTTCCACTTCTCAGCAACAAGAGTCAGAGTCCGGTGACCATACCTCGAAATGAGTATTTGTCACCCACAAAACAAAGATTAGACTTATAGGGGAGAACTTCACGAATACATATATACATGACTGACACCAGTGTCTAATTTTTGGAAATCAGCCATTGTAACAATGACATGACAAGCTAGTATGTTAGGCCGAGGATAAAAGCATCGTCATCTTCTTGTTGTCGACAATGCGGAAGGGATCGGTTACCATTCCTGAAACCCACAATATTCCACGACAGTATTTTCTTTTTCTGTCATCTTCAGTCCTAACCGTGCAAAATATATAGACGGGCGAACTCCCCACTATAATTCGACAAGTCCTATGTCGGCTCCCCAGCTCACTAAGGATCCATCTCACCTATTACTAGGAGCCCAGGTCAACAACTATATATATTTCGGTGATCCTCAGCATTTTTGTAAACGGTGCGATAAACTTTGATTCTACCGCAAACTAAAACCAATCGTACTCAATTTCTATAAGCAATGTTTCTCACTCTACCTCGCAAAGTTGTAGAACGAGCGATAAAAACCCTGAAAACTTGAATTTCGAGATAAATGAGTTAGCTGTAACCCAAATATTTCAATCGCTATACTTTTCATTTGACATCAATTATTTTTTTTAGATATTTATAGTCTGGAATGCTCACCTTTCCTCCAGTCTTTCGGCCAGCCCTTTGATTGTCCCGATAACGCTCTTCTTGAATCCCATCAGCATCATGCTCTCGTACATTCCGCTCATCCTCCCAGAGTTCACCTACAGTATGAAGTCACACTTCACGCCGCTTTTATGTTTAGATGAAAAATGGAAAATTGAAGCTAACCGAAATGTACGTTGACCGCAGTAGGCGAGATGCTGGCAAGCCTTTGTTTTCCTACAAAACGGGACAATTTTTATTCGAAGCTTTTTGCCTGGTTTCGTGAACTCGCTAGGTTATGGTTTGATAGTAAACAAAAATGTTGCTACATTATTTATGCCTTGGTCAATTATTGTTGTTGATAACTCATTCTTCATCAGAACGAATATCATGCTCAAACCAACCTCGCGCTTTTGATTGGCCAACTTCTGGAAACGATTAGGTTTTATTCGTCAAACAATGAAATTAAAAATTCGCTCACTGGTTCGCTGAGCACAGGTCGATAGAGGCATCGCTCGTGCATCTGTATTCAAAGATCGTAGAAATATTATACCATTATTTTGAAATTGCCTGGAAGAGGGTTCCATGCGCAACATTTCGAGTGTACGTTGTGAGAGTATTCGTGTGGCGATCGTAGATGCTCTCTTCGAGAGTTGGAACCTTCAATAAACAAAGTACGGAAATTCAGAATGATATCCCGACCTGCCGGATTTCGGTCATTCGGCTTAGCCATCTTGGCATTCTCTTCAGAAGTGAGCTCCCTGAATTGCTTTCATATCTTGAGAATTAGGGAAAGGGAATAAATTATTCAAGCAACGCAAGTTTGAAATTGACCATTATGCAAAAGTTGTTTCAATTAGATCAAAATTGGCTTCTAAACACGGGCTTACCCTGCTTGACGATGAGCTTTTTGGTTCTAATGTAGTCAGCAGTTACTTCGCGTTCGATGACATCTTCGGATATAATGTGACGGGCGTGCGAGTTCTGGAAAGGAAAGTTTCGATTATAAAGAATCAAGATACTGTTGCCGAATCCAATTTAGCTAGCGAGAGTTATTGGTTCGAAAATGTTATTCATAATTCATCGCTTGAACACCGCAGGTGCAAGGACAAGTTCATCATCAAACTCGCGATCATTTTCACGTCATGACGTTGCTACACGAATGATTCGAGAATGTTTGCTCATAATAAAACTCCATACCGGATAGCGATCCCAGAAGGCGGAAACCAGCTCATCAAAGCTGTACGGAAAGATATTGAATGCCGATGTCCAAATCTTCATGACGACGGTGTTCCGTCGGTGGGCCCAGCGTTGTAAGTGGCACCTCAGAGAGGCGACCCTGCAGCGACAACAATAAACGATGTGATGGACAGAACAGCACGACCACGTGAAGGTAATTCTGCACCGGCAAATTTGCAAATCGAAAACAATATCTGTGAGAATTGTGCGCCTTTGAGCGATAAATTTGTGCGTCAACAGTTGCTTAAGACGCGCTTTATTCTTGCAGAGGTGTCCTGTTTATGACACACTCAAGTGCACTATCGAGTGAATTCTGGGGGGTTCCGATGATTCGCTGGTCTTATTCATCACAGTGTCGCCTAAATGTAGTTCCTGGTATAGTTGAAGGGTGATGGACGGCGACTTCGTGGAGCCAGAGGATGGCTTTGCAGACGACGACCTCCTCTCCCCTGACGATGTAAACGGTAAGGCCATTCCCATGTCTCTAATAGCAGTACCTTGCAGTAATGCTCGATGGCGATCCAGCACCGCCACCCATTCCACCTCATCGCCGCAACTACCTTGAAGAAGATTTCGAGGTATGCGTGCCTTGTAGCCCATTTCTTTCTGTGATACGGAAGCTAAAGAACGGAGGGCTACAGATAACAATGCTAGCAGTTTGCAGGCTGAAATTGGGATAAAAGATCCGTCAGATGACTTCACGGATATTTCATGCCACGACATTATCGAAGTAATCATGGACGGAGACAGATCGGCACGGTGAGATAGAGCTGCCTTCTTTTCGATCACCTTGATTCGGACGATTTGCAGACCTATAATATTATTCTACGCCTACCGTCTACCGTCCAACAAGGCTCTAAACCATGACCGATTACTGGGATTCCTACAGTCTGTCCTCAATGAGGTACGTATTGGTGAACATTTATTAGACTCCTCAATGGACAGCCTTGAAATTGCTTTTAGCTAGTTGATCTGGACTACACCATCGTATACTTCCACTATGGTCTTCGCTCGCACAACAAGCCTCCGGTTCGGTGGCTAGTGCAGGCCTACAAGGCTCTCGATCGCAGGCAAGCCCCTCTAATGTAATGGATATTCACGCAATATTGGCCTTACAGATACAAGAAAAATCTGAAAGCTCTGTATGTGGTGCACCCGACTCGTTTCATACGCGTCCTCTATACCATCTTTCGTCCCTTTATCTCTGCAAAATTCAACGACAAGTTTCATTGCCTCGGTTCTCTGGCCGAACTGAACAAGGCCATGGAACTCACACGGTTTGTCTTATTTCGCCCTTGCTTTGAACTTGAATTAACTGCAGCCCTCTCGCCGTGCCTACGCCCGTTCTCGAACACGACAGCACTCAGCGTCGTGCGAGTGAAGTGAAAGGGTCCTCGTCCCCGCCCACACCCCCTCGGCCCTCCCAGCAGTTCGATGTCACTCTCGAGTTGTACGTATTCATGAATCGTTACACCTTCTCATTGGCATACTGCACATGGCTCGTTTCAGCATCCTCTCCCACCACCCCGACAGCAAGGTCCCTCCCATCGTCACCGAGCTCTGCTCCTTCATCGAGGCCCATTGTCTCGATATTGAAGGTACGTGGAGTCGGTGAGCACTGTATTTCTTGAAAATTCCAGGGATCTTCCGCAAATCTGCCAATGTCGGTTCCATCAAGAGGCTACGCGAGAAGATCAACCGAGGTTTGTTAATTTTCTAGCAATTAGTAGCCATCTTTGGAGATTAGTAGCCATCTTTGTACCATTGATTTTGAGATAACACAAGTGGATATTAAAGGTGAATCTGTTGACTTTGTCAATGACGCCGAATACAAAGATAACATCGAAGTGGCTGCTCACCATGCTGCCGTTCTACTGAAGGTACATATTTTCCATTGGAAAATAGCATGCATCCAACTATTCATTACATCATTTTTTAGGATCACAACAGGGCTACTGATAATTTACTTCAGACATTCCTTCGCTCTCTCGGCGAGCCTGTCACGACCAACGAGCTCTATCCAAAGCTCACTGAACTTTCCGAGGTGGCAAAGGCCAATAAATGGCTCTTCGTCAAAGAGTTCATATCCATGCTCCCCGATCAGAACTACCGTCTGCTCAAGACCGTCGTTTGTCTTCTGACCAAGGTACTACTTCTATGCTTTTTATCAGGCGATGGAATTACAGGTGGCCGCAAACAGCCAAGTCAACCTAATGACAGCGAACAACCTCAGCGTCGTTTTTGGTCCGAACCTCTCGTGGCCCACTGACCAGCAGGTACATATAGATAGATTGCGGCTCATATCAGTCATAAATTGCACACCGCTCCTTCAGGTCAACATTGCGCAACTTGGGAATCTCAATAATTTCTGCTACCAACTCATCGTGAAGTACAGCGAGATCTTCGTGCGATGAGGGAATTCCCTGTATGTTATCTAAATAATATCATACATAGTATAGTATTACTTTTGCTTGTATTTTGAGCTTCTGCTTGCTAATTTGCACTACGCCTAGTTGTCACATTTAACAATTCGCTTCATTCCACGCTACGCACTGGTCAGCTTTCATCGCACAGACTCCACTTACGCCTTTCCTTGCGCTTTCTCAACCTCTACCAAATCTGCGCATTTAGAAAACTTTACAACCTTTACTCTGTACCCTCACCGATCAGTCGTCATGGTCTTCAATAATTATAATTTATTTACTTAATTATCAACAACGATGTGCTCTACAATCGAGTTTAATTCTATCTGGTTTTCATTCCTCGTGATGCTGCGCACAAAGGAATGTGAATGCTGTAGGAAATGTTTTGATAAAAAACTAACAACTTGATGAGATCACGAGAATGTATGCTGGGCAAAACCGGAGGGACATACAGGGATAAATTGAACATGAAACGGCCCAATCCGCAGGGAGCTACGAGCTCTCCTCTCCCTCTTCTTCAACCAGTCCCTGGGCGGTGGCTGCCTTCTTTCTCGCTGCCTTCACCAGCATGAATCTGTTGTCGTGGTCGCTCGAAGGGATCACTGTCCGACTGTGCTCGATCATCAGGGGGTGGTTCTGATCAGAGAGATAGAAAGAGCATGCCAATATAAGCGAACCTTTCCTGATAGGGGTATCCGATTGAGTACACTCTTGGGTAGACTCTCCTCTCGCGACAGTCCCATTCTGCATTGGTAGAGGACAGCGAAGCCCGTCATGAATGCGTCCACTCCTAGTAGGTACCACTTCTCCAGGTCATTTCCCCCTCGACAAACCTGCTCGATGAGCTCCCGTCACTGAGAACTTCTGCCTGCTGCCGCTTGCAATCGATTCGTCTGCCGTTGCTTCCGAGTCAGTCCGAGACCTCCTGCAACAAGAAAATATATCTTGTTCCGTCGATAGGGACCTATCTTATTCTTATTTCTTATTTCTTATTTCTTTATCGTTCCGATCGGGTAAGGGAGCAGGCGATGTGTTGTGTAGAAGATGACGTTGTTGATCGGAGGGGTGTGGTCTCCATAGACCGGGCAGGG
>JACMIG010003105.1:0-13111 GCA_014805385.1 Levipalatum texanum | reverse complement strand
AAGCCGCGAGCGCAGCGAGCGGCTGATCCTGCTAGCCGTCAGCGCTGGAAAAAGCCGCGAGCGCAGCGAGCGGCTGATCCTGCTAGCCGTCAGCTCTAGAAAAAGCCGCGAACGCAATGAGCAGCGGATCCTGTTAGCCGCCAGCGCTAGAAAAAGCCGCGAGCGCAGTGAGCGGCGGATCCTGTTAGCCGCCAGCACAAGAAGCATAAAGGGAAGGAAAAGGGAACGGAGCCGTGGAAGGGAAGTAAGGTTTCATTTAGGTATCGTGAGTTCTAAACTATGCCCCATTCACTTTGCCAGCTGGACGCAGCTGCCGAAGGCGGCTGCGGACATCTGGTGATTTTTTATTCCAAAATGGAAGCGTCTCACATGATCCTGAAAAATAAAAAAGAGAATTTTAAAGTTCCGCTATTTTTATGTTACCCGTCTATCCGAATTGTCTGTGAATCTCTTCTCGCAGAAATCACATTTATATGGCTTCAGGCCAGTGTGAGTGCGCATATGTCTCTTTAAATATTTTTCAATAGATATCAACATCCTAGCCCCCTGCAAAAGAAAATATTGTCTAGGATGCTTTTGAAAAAATAGACAGTGGAAAACGTATGTACTTTTCATCGGAAATGCAATTCCGGGGAAAACTACATACTTTTCTCCGGGTATTATATGCTTTCCCCTGTCTGTTTTTCTCAAAAGCAGCATAGCCCATTTCTTTTGCCCGGGGCTCATCTGTATTAAAGAGAACCCGAAGCGTTCTAATTCCCACGCCCGGACAAGACCAATGACGGACTACCTCATCGAACTCCGTTTCAAGACATGTGTGATTCAGTCGGCCATGAAATGGGGGTTATAAGAGGTAAATAGAGGGTGCACGTAGTCCGTCATCAGTATTGTCCGGGCGCGGGAATTAGAACGCTTCGGGTTTTCGACAATATGTATGTAACGTTTCTCTTTACAAATTCCAAGCTACCAGGAAGTAACTGACAGTGAGAGTGGACGATTGATTGAAAGTGTTGCCGCATTCCGTGCATTTATACGGTTTTTCGCCTGTATGCGTGTGCATGTGTGACTACAAGCGATGCATATTTTCACCGTAAAATAACATTCAAGAACCAACTTTTGTTCCTGCCGTGTATAAAAGAGAGTATTGCACTCTTTACATTTAAAGTCCTTCTGCCCTTCATGAGTGCGTAAAATGTGATTCTGCAAGTAGTTTAGTGGACATTAAGTTTTTCAAAGAAAAACGACGAGAAGTTGATAACCTTTAGACCGTACGGCTCACAGTAGCATGCGCCGCACTCTTTGCATTTGAATGGTTCATCTCCCGTATGCAATCGAAAGTGAGTCTATGACGACCGCTCGGAATTTCTTAGAGTTGAAGCGTGTGCGCAAACCTTGAGGTGCTGGAGAGATGAGAATCCTCGGCCGCATTCATTGCAGGTGAAGCGTTTAACAGAACTCATATTTCGTATTTCCAGCAAATCCTTGTTCGCAAAGGGCAAAGCAGCTTTTGGTGCTAGATTTTGAGAATTTGCTGTAAACTGCGAAGTCTTCGTGGCATTGCCTCACCGAGGTGTGGCGCGATCTTCTCACAATGCTAGACAATGGAATCGATAGGAAGATTACATATCCTCGAGCATGCACGAAACAGTCATGCAGGATAAAAGTGCTAAATCAATTGGCAACGAATGACTGATCCACGAATTGATAATAAGAGTAGCGCTTGACTATAGACAACCACTCCACTCTGCCCCTCAAGACGCTGCAGCAATGCTTCTTCGGCCATGGCATCCCGCTTCGGAGTGGCTTACCCGAATTAATCATCTCCATGCCGTAGATTTGATCATAATTGTTTCAACATTGCAGCTAATCATTATCTGCGAACCATATTTCATTCAATTTAGTTGGCCAATGTGTTTATTGACCCTGCAGTGTGTTTGTAGACTTCTTCGATGATTTGATACTGGGAAGAATATTCGTTGAGCAGCATGTACGAACCAAAGAACAAATGCCCTATGTATGTTGATAACTATGTGATACACTTCATAAACTTGACTAGAATTTTCCGTGAACTTTATTGAAGTGCACCTGTAATGTAAATAGTTTTTAGAGGACATTATGCTCGAATACCTGCAGGTTGCTGCGTTTACTAAAGGCTTTCAGGCAAACATCACACTTAAAGTATTTTCCCATCGTGTGAGTCCTAACGTGGTCCTGAACGTACATTTTGGTTCGGTGGGCTGTCGTAAATACATAATCACCGTGAGCGGACAGATTCTAGTGAATGCTTATTACACAAATTGTAAGAAAGTTTACCTGTAGGTATTCGAGCAGAGCAAACGCCTTTGGACAAACGTCGCACGAGAAATGTTTTTCACCTGTGTGAGTGCTAATGTGACGCTGAAATAAAACAACGCTTGAATTATGCCCTAGCAACTTGCCTTGAGTTTTGCGATAATTGTGAAACTCTTCGGGCACTTATCGCATTTGAAACCTTCTCCGGTATGGCGACGCATGTGTATCTGATATGAATATGTATGATATCGCGATTTCAATGTAAACCATCCTCTGTGAACTGCGACTAAAGGTCGCAAAGCACTCATGGCACTCGTAGGCTCTTTCTCCGGTATGCACGCGTTGGTGAGACTTTAATTCGAAAAGCGACAAGAACATTTTGCCACATTCATTGCACTTGTGCTTTTTTATTCCAAAGTGTAAGCGTTTCTCATGGTCCTGAAAAATAAAAAATAAGTTTATTTCCGTTATTGATGATATATTTTCAGCGACTTACCGCCCTAACCGAACGATCACTGAAAGTTATTTCGCACAAGTTGCATTTGTAGGGCTTTTCACCAGTGTGAATGCGCATATGAACCTTTAAATATAATACTTTTGTGATACCGCAACAGAATTTCATGTTTGTCTTTTCACATGCATAGTTGAATTTAAATAACTGACACAGAGAGAGGACGTTTGACTGAACGCTTTTCCGCATTCCATGCACTTGTATGGTTTTTCACCCGTATGCGTGCGCATGTGTGACTGAAAGCTATTCCCATTTTCAGAGAAAAATATAGTTAAAGACAGGGGGCCGCAACCTCCGCCCACTTTGAGGGAGACAGGGAATGTCCGAAACTATCCCTGTCGAACTATCATAGAAGCCTTGCACCAAATGAGCTGGCCTTGGGTTTATTTTGAAGCGTACTCAATTCTACATCGAAAATGCATGATCCAAATTGGTATAGGGCGCAGTGAAATACGCTAAAAAGTTTGGAAAGAAGTTATCTCCTTCGGCAACCGCGATTTTCCCGTGAAAATCAAGGTGAGGCTGATTACTTGAGCTTTTGGCAACTTTGGCCCAAATGATATCTATAGAGAAATTAAAAAGCTTTAAAATAAGTTCTTAGTCTACCAATTTGGTGCAGTTAACGAGATGCCAGCTTGGATCGCGTGAAAGGTATCTAGTTATTTCCGACGACGACGTGACCAAAGGTCTCGCCATGGCCAGCCTTTTGGTACCTCTCCGCAGTTTTTGCGAGGTAATGTTTTTACACTTAAGTCGGTGCAAACATGAGATATCGATAAAAGGTAAGAGTGTTATTTATGCCAGACCCAGGGCTAAATGATGAGCCCAATTTCCATCATTGGCTGGATTTCTTTTCGATTCTCGAGGCGATTCCTAGTTATAGAACGAACTTGTAGTTCCTGACGTGAATGGCAAGCAGCGTTGCACTCATTACATTTAAAATCCCTCCGTCCTTCATGAATGCGGAAACGGTGAGCCTGCAAATACTTCTATAGATATTCTTTTTCAAAACCATTTCGCCATTTGAAACCTTAAGGATGCTCGAATGGTAATACGATGTGTTGCACTCAATGCATTTGAATGGTTTCTCTCCTGTATGCAATCAATGGTGTATCTACAATGGCCGCACATGATTTCTCCATGTGCAATGGGTGAACAAACCTTGAGATGTATGGGATTTTGGAATCCATTGCCGCATTCATTGCAGATGAAGCGTTTCGCAGAGCTCATAATACGACTTACTCTAGCAGACGGTAACTCAGCAAACAGTAAACTGAATAATTAGTAGCTTGATATCGTGAATTTGCGTTAAACTGCGAAATTTTCGTGGCATTGCCTGACCGAGGTGTGGCGCGATCTTCTCACACTATTAGAGATAAGATATGAAAATTGTTTCACACGCATCTACGCACTGAGCGAACAAACGAAATAAACGCGCTAACTCCTTATCTCTTGTTTGACGATGCGTCTTTCATCCAAGTTTCCTCAATCGGCATATTGCTTGGTGACATCGTCGTCAAGCGAGCTCTCGCCTCCTGCCACTCCTCGCTTCCCCTCAGGACGCTGCAGAAGTCTTTCTTCAGCGTCTATCGCAGAGCAGCCACGGCCGGTCGTCTCTATGCCACTATCGGGGCTCACAACATTGCCAAAAAACGTTCGCCTCATTTCCTGCGGTTACGCTACGTTCTTATCGATTGATTTGAAGAGGTCAAAAAGCCTAATCGGCAATAGACCCTGTGCGCCCCCTTAAAACCGGGATATCAACAATCGGCTGTTTTCACTGCATTCTCCGTTTAATCGGGGGGAAAGGGGTTTTCGTAATCGTTTATCCGGTTTGAGAGAATGCAGACTTTTGTATGCTATTAATATTGCCAAATTTCACTTTTTGGACTTGGATATTTGTGAATTGTTTTCGATAAAAGGAGTGATGGGTGAAGGAATTTCTGCGTCCCGAACAGGCCAGAAAGGAATCGTTCGTATATTATTAGAGTACTGAGAGCGAACTGTCGAACCAGAGATATTCGACGTGTTTACAACTACCCTGATTTATGTTGAAAACTCCGACGAAATTCCCGCCATAAGCCAATGAGGCAATGCCACGATACTTTCGCGCGTTTCTAATTCTCAAATTCAGTCCAAAATCTGTAGCTCATCAGCCGAAGAAACCGAGTATGAATTCCACGGAACGTTTCGCCTCCAATGAGTGCGACAACCAATTCTCAAAGTCTTGCGAAGTTGCGGTAAGTTAATACTATTCAAAAATCTAAATTTCTCGTAGAGACATCAGCGAACGCATATGGGAGAAAAACCATTCAAATGCAATGAATGCGGCAGAGAATTCTCATGGATCAAAAGTCTGAAGGTGTGTTAATTTGTCTCAAAGTAACAAATTAGTAAACAAAGAAATTTTTTAGACTCATCTTTTAATGCACACAGGAGAAATGTCATTCAAGTGCAATGAATGCGACGAATGCTTCTACACTTCAAGCAGTCGCAAGGTGAGGGCATTGCATAATGAACATTGAACGATTTATAATTATTTGCAGGAACACCATTTACGCATGCATGAACGCCGCAAGGATTTTGCGTGTGAAGAGTGTGGCGCAGCTTTTTATACTCGACAGTCATTTCAAGTTGGTTCGATATTACAATACTACTCGTTGTGTGATACTTGGACATTTCAAGTTGGTTCTACATCACTGTCCATTATCTGACACTTACAGATACACATGCGTGTACACACAGGAGAGCAACCATACAAATGCACGGAATGCGGGAAAAAGTTTAATCAGACATCCAGTCTCACAGTCAGTTACAAAACAACTCAACTTCAAAATGAAAGGAATGAAATTCCGCCGTGAAATCGATACAAACTTTTAGAAAAACATTTGCAGTCACACATGCGAATTCATACTGGTCAGAAGCCATACAGTTGTCAGTTGTGTGAGGCGACTTTCATAGACTCTTCGGCTAGAATGGTACGTCATGCAAATAGTGAATTAAAAAATTCCATTTATGATGTTTAGGCTCACATAAAACGAATGCATTTTGGTAGGGCAAGAAATCATGGATGCGATGAATGTGGCAAAATGTTTTTGACGAGCAGCTATTTGAAGTCTCATCGACTCGTTCATTCCGGTGAAAACGTCATAAGTGTCAAGAGTGCTTTGCAGCATTTGGCCGTAGTTCGCTACTCAAGGTTAGCATAAAATTTGCTACACTTATTTTTACCCGCATAAGATTCACATGCATCTTCACGCCGGAGAACGATTCAAATGTGTTATATGTTCGAAAACTTTTAGAAGTAACTCAAATTTAATGGTATATAGTTATGATAAAAAGTCAGCAAATCAAATTGCTCGATCAGGCCCATATTAGAAGTCACACGGATCGGAAGGATTTCAAGTGCGACCATTGTTCAAAGACTTTTAAGTTTCGCCAAAGCCTGCAAGTATCAAATTTATTGTTCGCTTCATGGCGCTTTACGATTTGAAGACTCACCAGCGCGTTCACACCGGAGAAAGGCCTTACGAGTGTCAAGAGTGTTTTGCGACTTTTGTCCAGAATGCAGTCAAGGTGTGAATTGAAGTGATGCAAAACTTATTCTTAGCCTTAGATCGAACACATGCGCTTCCACCGGAGAAAGATTCAAATGTGAGAAGTGCCTGAAGAATTTCACCAGTACAACAAAACTCAAGGTCAGTTACTATCCGCCAAACCAATTTGCTCGTTCAGATCCATCTTAGGATGCACATGGTGGGAAATTGTTTTAAGTGTGCAATTTGTTCGAGGACTTTTGCGCAGCGCCTCTATTATCAGGTATTATGCCCACTGACTTATTCAAAACTCCTTCCATTGCAGGCCCACTTCAGGAATGCTCACGGCAATGACAAATCAAGCTTGTGAAACTTTTTTTGCGTTCTACTCCTGAACATATAACAATTGCTTTTTGGCACATCGAGATTGATTTAAACTTTTCGCAACGGATAAATTCATCGCAAATTTTCTCTGCACTCCGGAGATACAGAACGAAACAGGGGATATTGTCGGCGGAATGAACGTTTCCGACTGTACGCAAAATTTAAACACCCCCCAACCCCGTTATTCCCCCTATCCCTCTTGGGGCGGACACGAGTACGGCGGCGATTCTGTACGCTGATCTCTTGCTCTGCACTCAGAGAAATGAGAGATTGAAGATATCGAGGGAACGGGGCCGTTCCCTCTCCATTCGCAATGTTGTTCTAATGAATTGATACTTTGGAAACGGACTTGAATCCCGTCACGGGATGCCATAGGTGGTCATCATTGGTATCTGAGAATGGCACCGGTAGCATAGAGGCCACCGCCCGAGCGCCTCTATGACAGATGCCGTATACGACTTGGGTATTAAATGCTCCAGTTCCTCGGCAAGGTACGTCACTCCCAACGGGATGCCATGGTGGTCGTCGTTGGTATCTGATTGTGAGAAGGAGGAGGGCAGCACGGAGGCCATCGCACGGGATACACTGCGACAGACTCTGAAGAAAGACTGTTGGGGGCAGATCTCCATTGATGGCGAAGTCACTGTAAGCTTTCAATAGAGGATGCCGGATGAGGACCCTTGGTAAGAAAGGTGTATAGTCCAGCGATATACCCTTCGTATCACAATCGTTGATGCCTCGTCAGCTGGTCATTGATTCAACTCGTTTTTGTTTCATTTTGTCCTCGTGTGAAAATAACCTTCATCTCTTTTGTCTAAAATAGTTATAAGTTCGCGCCACAGGCCAGTGAGACAATGCCACGACCATGCCACGACGTAAAGCGAATGTTCAAAATTAAGCCGCGAAAAACTTTCCAGCATTCAGTGAGGTATTACAATCTGCTGGAAATACGTAGCATGAGCTTCGCGCAACGCTTCGCCTGCGATGAATGCGGCAAAGGATTCCAATATCCCAGCCGTCTCAAGGTGCGTTACCACACTGTAGATTGGAAAATCATATGAGCCATTTCTAGAACCACCGGAAAACGCATACGGGGGAGAAAACGTTCAAATGCAATGAGTGCAGTGTGTGTTACTACGATTCGAGCGCCCTCAAGGTTTTCGAATGGCGGCAATTTTATTTTTTTGAAAAATTTAATATCTACTAAAGTATTTCCAGGCTCACCATCAACGTATTCATGAAGGACGCAGGAATTACAATTGTAATGAGTGCGACGCTACCTTTTATACACGGCAGCACCAACAAGTTGGTTCCAGAAGAATATTATATTCTGAAAATATGCAATACTTATAGTTTTAGGCACACTGGCGCGTACATATTGGCGAACGAGCATACAAATGCAAAGAATGCAGCAAGTCGTTCAGTTTCGCAACTGCTCTCTATGTGAGATTGGCAAATTAATGGTTCAAAGAATACTTAAAGAAGGATAAGGAGCAAGATTCCGTTTCCTTAAAACAGCTGTGGAAATTGTTGAAAAAAGTCCACTTTTGCCTGACATGTGTTTGGTTTGATTTCCATACTGACCACAATCTGAAACATGAAATATCATAAAATTTCACAAAATCTGATAAATATTCAAATTCGGCTAAAACGGGGTCAAATCGCCATGTTCTCTTTATGCGGGATTCCTTCCCAATTGTCGGTCGCACTCTCCGGATTTCCTTCCTGACCCGATTTAGCCCTGATGGGTGTTGGTTTCTGCTTTTCCACTGTTGGTCATATACAAACCGGCCACGCTTTAAATGATCAAAAAAACTGAACGGGGGCGATATGACCCTGTTTTGGTAGACTTTTACAGTTTATATGACTCTATCTATGAAATTTTGTGATGTTTCATGCGTTTTCTTCTTACAGTAAGCGTACAGTACTCCTACTTTAATGTGCTAAGATATATACAACGCGTCTTCCGAGAGACTGGAGGAGGCCGTTGCACTAGGAAAAAATCGATGGTCACCGATCCGGCTGAAATTTTAACCACTGTCAGGGGGCACCAAAAGAAGCATTTCGGCGGTGTTCCAAGGTCAAACAGACCCTTCTGCGCGGAGGTGCGCAGAAAATTTCAAATGCCCATATCTCGCGATTGGTTCAACGAATTTTCGAGCTCTTTTTTTTGTTCGAGAGCCCTTGAGAAGCTCTACAAACGGTAGCCAAAAAGCGTTTTATGAAAATGAAAGAATAACACAGAAATGGAAAACCGGTTTCAGTATCTCGAAAAAATTACCTTACGGTATATAAACAAACGACGGATTCTGAAAGAGCATGGTCGAAAACCTATCCTCCCAAAGTTTGGTGGAATATGGCGTATTATATTTATAGACATGACGGTTTGAATCTGCGTCCGCAGCAGTTTGCACGCGCGCCGCCTGTCTGGTCTGTCAGCGGAATTAGGCACTCTCTCGATTACAAGCTCCATCGACTGGTAGTCAAGAGGTCTGTGGCGGGGGCGCTTGTTTTGAGGTTCGAGGGTTCGAACCCCGTCTGGACAAATTTATTTTGCACTTTTTTTATCAAACAAAATTCGTTATTTAAAATGGATTTGTGGCATAATAAAGGGCCGTTGGGTTCTGGGCGGTGACAAATGAAATTCACGATTCGTGCCTTTAAAAACCGTGGGGATATCCGGGCGTGGGAAATATTAATACAACGTCCTGGGTATTGTCGAGCGACAATACATTCTCTCACTGATTGTCCATATCTGGTACGAATAGTGTGTGTTTGAAGGTTGCGAGGGTCGCTCCCGATCCGAAGAAAGCGGCCAGAGCGTGGCCGATCACCGGCCCCGCCACGCTGATCGGCCGGGAAGCGGGGCTCGGAAGCGGCCCGCCGGAGGAGGTAGCCGGCCGGGAGTCCGGCTATCTGGAGACCGCGGAATCGGTATTGGCAACTGTTTAGTGCATTTTATTGCTGTTGTTATTCATAGGTACATATTTGTGGTCGATGTGGTGAAGTGTCCCAAATGTGTTTCATGCATTGTCAATGAGACTGAATACGCAGTCAATGTCAATGTCAGACAGTCGTCGTTTTCAAAAGATCAAAATGCGCTGCGTATCCTCATCCAGATGACAGTATTTTCCGAAAAATAAGATCTCTCTATTTGTCGATAACGATGTCGTGTCGCGAGAACATTTCCCGCTGCCAGTGGTGTAGTAAATGTCGTCATGGGTGTGCCTCACTTGAGGAACTTGCTCGATGTGCCGGACGGAGAGGGAGTGTGGGAGAGGGACGATGGGCGGAGCATCGTCAGCGTTGGGGCGTTGTTAGGGCGTTGTTGTCAGGGAAGTAGGGAGGCAGATGTCGAGGGAGTTGTCCATGGCCTGAAGGATGAAAAATCTAAGTAAAACACATATTATTTCGAAGCGTGGATAACGGAGTGATCGAATGAATGCTAATTGAAAAGACACTTAAGACGACGGTGAAACATAAACGGGTTCTCAAAGATTGAGCAGACATTCGGGAAGTTTTCTAGGGCATGTGAGATAAACCGGACGTATTTTCTATTGTCGAGCACCCGGAGCGTTCTAATTCTCACGCCCGGAGACCATTGGTGGAATGTGATCAATCGATGTACCTTCTCAAGCACCGTTTTATGTCCGGTGCGATTACAGAGGTCATGAAACGAGGCCTGAAGATGTAAATCTAGAGCGTCCGCAGACCGTCATTGGTATTCTCCGGGACTGGGAAACATAACGCTCCGAGTACCCGACCATAATAATTTATCCATTGTAAAAGATCGTGTCTCTAAGATATTATTGTGGAATTGGAAGCAGGAGCAGATCGAGGGATTGTCAATCTACTACTATATAAAGGGCGTGTGCGTCACGTTTGTAGTTTGTAGTCTCGAGAACAGGGGCGGAACCCGCCGTCGCAGGCGGCGGGGACCGCCTGGTTGCTATCAATATGATACAAACGCTAATGATGAAACAGACATAATCACTCCCAAATTCTCATTAAATTAAAAATATAAAATTACCGAAGTTGCAAACATAATCACACTTTCCGGCAACACATCGCAACAACTTTCTTCACTATTCCGGTTCATGTCAAAAAGGGGGGGGCAAAAGGCCAATGGACCGCACTAGGGCCATATTGTCGGCGGAATGAACGTTCCGGACAATAAGCTCATCGCCCTACAATCTCTGTCCACAGTTCTCTCGTTGTCCGGCGGTTAGAGAAACGAGATATCTGTGGAGAGAGATCGTTTGGCGATGAGCGTACATTCCGTACGGTTATCGTCAGTCCCGAACAGGGCGGGACAATCGGCGCGATCGGCTCCGATCGGCGCCGATTGACGCCGATTGCACATTTTACGGCGATTGAGACCATTTCAGAATGTCTGGTTTTTTGCATCTTCTTTATCTCACCAAATTACCTACTTGGCGAAAGAATCAGAGCGCAACAATGCCTCTTTCGGGAGATTGCGCAAAGGGAATCGAAAGACCGCATCAGTGAATCGTAGGATGCAAATAGTATTTTGAGCCTTAACCGTTATCTGAGATATCCTTTTCGACTGCGTTTCAGGTTGATAGTGTATAGAGTAGTAAACTGATCGAAAAGACTTTCGACGAGATGTCAGCGGTCTTTCGATTCCCTTTGCGCAATCTCCCGAAAGATCATCTTTTGACTTGCGCCGGAATTCTAGAATAGGCTTCGATCTGGTGCCGAACAAAGTGCATAGCTTCAGAAGGGAAACATCAGGAAGTTGACTTACAAAATAAGGATGGTGCGCTGGACTCCTCTTGTGGGGAAACCGTAGGCAGTGCTACTAGGCACCCCATATACTTTCTGCAGTGGGTCAAGTTCGGGATACGGTAAGAAAAAAATCCCTTCCCAGTCCTCGGACTTCCATTCTGCCGCGTGGTCCATTCGTCGATTTCGTTGAAGATAAATATTATGTATTTCGAAGCGGGGACAAACGAGAAAATCGAGTGAATTCCAATTGAAAAGGTTCTAACAGCTACGATGAAACATACAGGAGTATCGGTGGACGATTAGCTGGTTGCTTTAATCTCCCGCGCCCCCAACCTTTGCAATTTCCGTTCCACGCGCGAAAATAGCCTATGGGCAGCTCGATAAGCACAGTAAGTCCTACTAAACGGAGTAATTCCTGGAGTCATAGGATAAACGAAGTAACTCCGGTACCTGTGAGTAGAGAGAGGACGCGAGGTGCGGTGCAGCCTCGGAGAATGAGGGAAAATGAGGAGAGAGAAGGGGAAGACGACTGAGGTGCTCAATAGTTGAGAAGAGTTTTCGGATGGAGGATGGGGTAGCTGAATTATTTGGATTTATGAGAACGAGATAACTCCGACTTATCGCTCAAAAGGAGTAAATCTCTAAAAGGAACACGCCCGAAACTTATTTGCAAATCAATTACTTTCTTGTAGTTAGCAGTGATTTTTGCTCGCCGGTAACATCACCAGAATCCTGAACAAAATACTGATAATTGCAGAGCAGACGCTACCATCCCTACATATAAACGTAATCGCGCTTATTTTAATGGACGACCGGCTTCGCTTTAGTGAATTCTCTTCCGCTGAAAGAATGACGATACGTTTCGAGGCGATAGAAATATTGCGTGGACGACTCAATGAGTAATTGGACGGAGGAAGTATCTGAAAAACTACAATAAATAAAATGCATTTCCGCATCGTACAAGGAGCAGGGCGTCATGAGAACTTTGTTGATTGTTCCCATTACGAACGATGAGATAAACACAGTAACGCAATTATTGTGCCTCCTGCAGCGGCCCTTTGCTCTTGTGCCACATGATCTCATTCATCCCTATCCTTACAAATGTCGTCGTTTGGAAACCACACTCCCTACTCCACATTAGTAAAACTTGTCGTTTATAAAGGACGCCCCATACTGAATGGGCCATACATAGGGGCCGCAAGCTCCGCCCACTTTGAGGGGGACATGAAATCGTCAAAAAGCGGCCAATTGAAAGCGCAAGTCGCACACTGCACCAAATGTGTCGATCAAGTGCTCATTTTGGAGCTTATTCAATTCTACACAAGCTAGTAGTGCGCCGAAATCGTGAACATGTATTCAGAACGGAAAATAATGAGCTTGAAAAGTTGACGATTGGAATTCGAGTCTCATTTTGCGCACGAATCGAGGTACGGCTAATTCCAGAGACAACTGCTTGACTTTGGCGCACTTCTACGCTATTCGTATAACATTAATCTATTAGGTTGATCGGAAAGTAACGGTACATAGTGTTTGGAATTTTATTTCTCTGATCCCTGATGGATCCAGGGCTCATGCGCGTGGGGTTAGCATGGGGTGTGAATGCCAAGCATACGCCCTTTGCGGCTACTCAGTTGTGAGA
>JACMIG010003104.1:0-13113 GCA_014805385.1 Levipalatum texanum | reverse complement strand
ATGATCTGCACACACGATTTATCAGCTATATGTAATTTCCGGTCACTTACCAGAAGCAGGTTTTTGAACCATGATACCCGTATCATGGGTTTGAACTATGACCATGAGATCCCCCCTTACCTCAAAAAATTAGAAATTTTTTTTTACTCGCAATTCATCAAAAACATGTTTAAACATCTTTTTATGGCCATAGGTACCCTTTTTACTCGATTTCACACAGGTTCATTTTAACGATTTAGAACCATGATACGGGTATCATGGTTCGAAATCTTACTGATGACCCAATGATTTCATGTGCGGAAATTGTTGAGACGGTAACACAAAATAAAAATATTGTTTTTACCCTCCCTGACATGGTGTCCCTGGGATATTATACGTCAAAATCGCTCGTCGTGGCCGTTATCGTCTCCAACCGCCCATACTCGGCTGAAACCCCCGCCACCGTCCAGAAAATGTACCTATCGTTTAATACTTATGGAACTTCAGTGATTAACTTACCGTAGAATAAACTTGGATATTGAAAACTGCGTTTTAATATTATTGAAATTGATCTCTATGTACTCGCAAAAATCATTAGACTTCATGCTACTTTACAGCGCGAGCAATTCGCTATCAAGTCAGGAGTCGATTTCGTGGCCATCAACGCCATCAATCACCAGGAGCAAGATGCGAAGGAAGTGTAAGCAAAGGGCGTTTCTCTGAAAATGAAGCACATCGTTCACAGATTCGCAGTCGAGTTCCACGCTTTCAATTCTGTTGAGCAGTGCCACAAGGTGACGCAGTTCACGCAGGCAGCTGTCAATACTATTCCAGAGGTACGGTTTAATATTTGTCGTTCCTTGGTACGGAACAATTTTAATTTATTTCCCAAATACTTTGTATTCTACTTGACCTTCCCGAGATGCGGTATAATCAGTTCCCTGAATGATTTATTTCCTACAGGTCCTTCGCGCTTACGTCAAGTGCGGCCAATCCGAGAAGACGCCCATCAACAAGACGGCTTGAGATGATACTCTGAGCAATCGCTCAGAAGAAAAGAACCATCTCTGATAACTTATAGACGATGTTTATTAGCGTAGTCAATTTGCATAGTGCGTAGTAGCCGTGCCGTGCCTACTTTGATGTAGATTGTGCGCCGTACTGATAAAACTATTGGGTTTCACTTCGGAACTGTCTCCTTATCACAAGTGTGAAAGCTCGTTTTGGTGGATGGAAAATGGCCAACCTTTGTTTTCTCCGACGCCAACAGCAAGTCAATTCAGCAACGCTTCCTTTCAGACGTCTGATGTGCGTGTGGTAGTCAATGGTGATTCTCGATGTGATGGAACGCTCACTAGAACAGTTTCACTTCGGGATGAAGTGAAAGTGTGTGCAAAGTATGCAGAACCCATAGCAGATCGTCGGAACATCTTCCACGATTTAATAAAGAGGTTAAAGAGAGGAACAGTCTCTATCCCTTCCGAGCCTGCTGTTCATCGAAACATCTCTTGATTCGGCTAGTATTTGATTTTCCTGACCGTTAACTCCCAATGGACTAAAGTATAGACTCATTAATATCCGCTTACAATGATGCTTGTCGCGAGCCAAGGGTGTTCATTTTTACAATCTATCATCGGCTTATCCAGACGGAATATCTGAAAAATGTGGAATCGTCTTGGGCTTCAAGAAATGCAATTCTGATTATTTGATGTCGTCAAAGGCGTACAACTGTCACACTACAAACGATAAAGTTAGAAATTTGCGATGTCTCATGTGTAATAGCGCTTCATAATTTGAAAGAGGAATATAGAGAACGGCGAAGCCTTAAAACTTCGGACAAGCGTGGTATACCCTACTGCCATGGAAGCACGTTATGTAGAAGCGGGAAGGGCTGTATGTAATTGCTTGTGGTATTTGGCGTTGGGCAAAATATGCCGCGCGGCGTTGTGGGATTACAGAAAAATTGTGATAGCGCGAAGGAGGAGGGTGTCCTTCGCTCTATCGCTGTAGGGGACGAACATGGGCATGCAGACTTTACAAAGGAAAGACGGCTCTTAGGCGATTTCCGCTTGAGACTCGGAAACTCTATTGGCGCGATGGGCGAGGTTCTTTCGCGAGGGGAGGAAAGGAAGACGAGAGAGGGCCGGGACGGCCCCGATGAGTCTGCAATAGTGGAGTAATATTGAAGTCTACGAATATTCGAAGCTTGAAATTGTATTGAATGTCTTTTTCTTATACGATGCATCGTATTGTCTTTCTTCCAATCCATAATTTAATAGAAGTCAAGCAAAGCGATGGTTCGCAATGGCTGCCATACAAAACAAAGCCTCGTATTTTAGACAACAATACCCCTCAGATGGTGAAGGTGTTCCAACCTGTTGACGAAATCTGGGAAGGCGTATCCGTCGTCATCGGGATGACCATTGAAGTTGTCGTCCCCATGGTGGAATCCCCTCTGTGCCTTGGTCGCTCCCGGCACTGTGTTGTCCAGGCAGAATGCTATGACTCCTCCGATGAGCATCCGAATGGTGAGCAGCATATTGAGGGTGGAGTCGAAGGTCTCGTTGCCTGCAGATCTTCTCTATCTATCAACCTTTCTTCTCACTGCCTTACCCGTGTGGACGGGAGTCTTCTCGAAGTGCGTCGGCACCACCATCCCCAGCAGGAGCGATAGTCCCATAATGGACAGGTTCCGAGTCAACTTGAGATCGACCGCCTGGAGCTGCGACAGCGCCACGCCCGCGATCATGCTCATTCCCATAGTAAGAATTCCGCCGATGATGGGGTTGGGGATGGAGGCGAGGAGGGCCGCCGCCTGAAGCCTCTCCCTTTCCCTGTCTCTCTTCTTGTGGACGACCTTGGTGAAGACGCCGAGGGTAACGAGGAGGCAGCCGGCGATCTGCATCGTGAGACGCGAGGCCACTCGAGTGATGTGGATGAGGGCGATGTTCTCCGTATACGTGGCGACGCCGGTGCCGACGCCGAGGAGGGAAGCGACCATGCTGCCGAAGCCTGAACGAAGAGTATGGAGCTCACCCATCTTCAGTCTTCCTCACCCTCCACCATAATGGCCCTGTTGACTGAGCTCCTCGGTGGCCTCCTCTGCTCAGAGACACGACCGGCCATCGAATACGCCCCGAGGTTCTCGATGATGGAAGACAGAGACGACGCCATGAAGCCGACCATGAGGCCAACGTCCAGGCGGGGGAATCCGAAGGGGCCTGTTTTTTTCCCTTTCCACTCTCTCCGGCTGAGGAGTGCTCACAAGGTAAGGGGACCTGGAGCCATGGTGACTCCTGGAGGACCTTGATGTTGGCTGCCTTGTCAGTCCTAGCCGCGCCCTCGGGTGGTTCGGCCCCCGTCACGGTGAGGATAAAGCACAGGAACCACACGAAGAAGATGCAGATTAGATACTGAAAAACGAGGATGGGAAGAGGTGGAAGAGGTGGGACTCACGGGGAAGAGGCCGAAGATGCGCACTCGCGTCCATTCCAATGGACGGCGGAAACGGGGAATGGGGACGGAGACGCCCTCCAGGAAGACGACCACAGCCACCATTACGATGACCGTGCTGAAGACAACTTTTGTTCATTTGTTGTGCTTTCCACCGAGGATCCCCACAATACTATTATCGGCGAACCAAACTCGTCTTCACTGCGCACCTAGGCACGAAATGCTCTCAGCTGGCAGACGATGAGATAACTTTATTTTCAATGGAGAGGGAACAGGGCGGACGGAACGCGAATTTGGACGCGTTTGGTTCACCGATAATAAAGACTCCCCGCGAGATATCCGCGACCTATGGCGAAACTTCGGCAGGACATCTTGCAAAGACTCCATTTTCCCCACTAAAGATACCCCGCGAGGGATCTATGTATATCTTATGGAATAAGGAGGACATACACGACGCTGATCCAGTGGAGAGACAACTTCTGGTCAAGAGTCGGCACGACACTCGAAGTCAGCAGGACAAGAAGGGGCACGATGGTGATGGGGCCGACGGCCTTGGAGAAGGCTCCCACTGCCCCTGCGACCCCACCTCGTACACGTTCCCCTCACCCTCACCAACCTGTAGCTCCAACGACAATGAATACAAGGCAGGCCAGGAAGAGCGAACCCGAAATCTGAAGGGGATTTGAAACTAAAAAATTAGTTGCATTTCATTACAGTTTGAAGTCGTCCCTTCCACTCCTCTTCCGGGACAGTTTCATTGAGGGTGTGGTGACACTTGTTGTTGGGCATGTTGGCAAAGGCCAGAAGAGGAGGCAGGAACGAGAGGGCGGTGCCATTGAGGATGGACAAGCTGAAAGGGAAGGACAGGGTTTGAAAAGAGCGTGGAGAGAACTACCGAAGTCCAATGGTGGTCTGGAGGAGAGTGGCTACGCCGCAAGCTACGAACGTCGCTGCTATCAGCTGTACACGGAGGGAGATTGTGGCAACTCCTGGGGAGGAGGGCGATAGTATAGTGGTGGACATACATTCTGGTGATTGCACTCATTGCCTCACCCTTCGCTTTTCGAAAGTTCCTACCAAGGTCACTATACTAGGGTTTTTATGTTCATCGGTTTTCTGGGCGATGTTGTTACTGAAAAGCGCTGTAATTTGGCAAACGGCGTAAGCTATGAGAATTTGAGTATGCGAATGCTTTTCCGATGTACTTAACTTAAGTCACTATTTCGCCCCAACAGATCCCTCTTCGCTTTTCGTAGCAACATCTGGGCGATGGTGTGACCGATAACGGATTGTTTTGGTAGAGGGCGTGAGCGCAGTGTCGTTTGTTATGTCGTCTCTACCTGCACACGCAATTTCCGAAACGAGGAAGGGGAAGACGAGCAGGCCGGAGATGCACAGCGTCGCTTGCTGTAACACCGATGTAATACTCCTCTGTAAACACCAACGAACCACAGCCGAGTAAATAAGCTGTGAATCACGGGCGATCTTTTAAAATTCCCACCACCCAGCTGAAGGGGGGAGTAAGCATAATCCCGATCGCTGCTCCGATCGCTATCAACACGAGCAAGCACAAAGAGATGGCAAATAATCCCCGGAAGGCTTTGTTTCAATGATTTCAATTACATCTAAACTAATTAGTTAACTAGTGCATATGAAAATGTTTCGTACATAATTCAGTTTAAAACTGCTACTGTACGTAATTACTCCTCATTCACTTTGGACTACGCTTGGAATTGTATTTCTTAAGCTCTTTAGATGAATACAGCACTGTAAAAGAGGATACCTGTAAAATTGGATACCTGGCAGCCGAATAGAATGGTCACATTCCATGGTGGTCGATCATTGACTTTGAGGTGCAGATGACTGCGGACCTTGCTCTCTTTCGATACAGGACTCATTTCTGCTACTCCCATCTGAGGTGATAGCCATTGTTTCGATCGAACTGGACAAATGGGTGAATCGTGGAAGAGGGACGGGCAAAGATATGACATGTTGGGAGGACCGAGTAGTAGTGAAGTTACACCCGAACAGTTTCATACCATTAAAACAAGTCTCTTTCACTATCGAGAGAGTCAACGAAAAGAGCTTCGAGCCAAGTATTTCTACCGGCCAGTTGTGGAATGGGACTGCAATGGAGGAGTTGCATTCAACCGAAGTAAAGTTCGGCTAGTCAGCCCACTGTAGTCTAGTAGCCAATGCGCCATCACAGTGACAACGCAGTGCAATGAAGAGCGAGGGGGAGGTTGATGAGAGGAGGAGGAGTCGATGAGGGGAGGGGACAGATTCGAAGCAGAGTCATCGACTGTAGGATACGGTAACGGTTTCTTTACCTGCATGGATAACCGGCATGATGTTGTTAGTCAAAATTTGGTGTCTATTAGCGGCAGTCCGTTGGGAACAATCAACAATTTATGGAGAGCAACACTGGGTATCGGAATATTTGAGTGCGGTGGGCACATTCAATCCGTCCAAGCACGGCCTCACGTGAACGATTCCCCCTCTAGGTGTTGGGGATGTGATCATTTCAAAATATTCTGTGCGCATCGGCACATTTTGAGTATCAAGCACTATCATCCTCCGGAAATGCTTATGAAAATCATCACTAATCCCCTTGCTTTTACCCGTCTAAATGTCACATGAGGCTTCGGAACAACCGGAACAACGTGACACCTCAGTATGTTTGTAACACCCATAAGAAGGGGATATGGAGGGACGAAGCCCTTCCGCCCAGATAGCACGAGAGTAGCGCGTGCTAGTTCATAAATCATGAGGGTTTATAAAAGGACACACGAATAGATACTACTGACGAGCTTACTTTCGATGGAATATTATCGGCAAATCAAATTCGTCTAATTTTGGCACCTGGCGCGAAAAGACTCAAATCTGTCAGACAACGAGAGAAACCCTGTTTGCACTGGAGAGAGAACAGTCGCCTACGGGATGGGAATTTATATATTGTCGGCGGAATTAACGTTCCGGACAATACGGTCATCGCCCTACGATCTTTCTCCGCTGTTCTCTCGTTATCTGGCGGTTAGAGAAACGAGAGAACAATGGAGAGAGATCGTAAGGCGAGCACGTCCGGAACGTTTTTTCCGCCGACAATACGTTTGGTTCGCCGATATCACCAGATGCGGCCACATCAGCCGTTCCGATAATGATATGCAGGGAAACGATCTTTTGAAGAGCCACGAGTGAATCAGAACCCCCTCAACACAGCTTAGTCATTTTGTTGTTCTCTATTGGAGCACGCTCTCAATCCTCAGCTCAAGGACAATATTAAACAATTTCATCAACATGATTATAACCATTTGGCATTGGTAATCTGAATGAATAATTGTTTCAATCCGAATGCGAAGAGCAGGCTGGCAAATCTTTAAACAAACGGGATTTGAAGAGGCTCGATTCTCATGTTGGTTGTTTGATCGAGGGATCACAAGTTAAGCACAGCGTAAACACAATACCGTGTCATTAGGTTATCCGGTACGCAATGAAAGTAAAGTTGCTGAATAATAATCCACGTTGTCCTTTATCCGGTTGTCCTTTTCGCCGTGTCCTTGGCTTCGTTTAGACGCGTTCTCTCTGTTTATGGATCGAGCCGAGTATCGGGCGAGCCATGGACACGCGCACTGAGAACTCTCACTACACTGTAGCGTCTGCAATGCGCCATCACGGCTACTTCGCGATCGTCTCCGTCGTGGACACAGGGTAGTTTCTGTATGCCTTAGGACGAAGATTATATATCGAAATTTGAAGTGCCACATTTATCGAGCAACTTTCTGGGATCAATAAAGCAACGAAATCAGGCAAAGTGGGAATATTCATTTCTTTCCGAAGAGGTTGAATCCGCCGTAGTGCCCGCAGCAACCCCCGTACGATCCGTAGTTTCCGTACCAAGGGTACGAATTGTAGTGGCCTGCAAGCATGCTTGTTTTTTCCTATGTTTAAGACTCCTAGAACGTTGTTTTGATCTTGGACATTGCTGATGGGAGAATTCAAATATTACGGTAAAACGGCAAAGACAACATGCCGAACGCCAAACCGTATCCGTAGTTGTAGTGTTGAGGGTAGAAAGTGTTGAAGTCGAAGAGTCCTGAATAAACATGGATGCATAAGATAACTCAGAATCATGTTCGTCATTTGCACCACATGGATAAGACGATGTGTGCTGTAAGGTAATACCTGCGAAGGCCACTGTGGCGATGACGCAAAGAAGAAGGGAGCTCGTTATGAAATGCATCGAAGCGGATGAGGAGAAGATGCCGAGGATGGAAGATATGGAGTCGGAGAATTCTCTTCCTTTTATACCCGACTTGACGACCTCATGCAGTTCGCGAGACTTCGGCTGAAGAGCCATCTCCTGAAAACACAAACTCGTACTATTTCAGCAGAATTAGAGAATGCCAAGCCCATGGTAAGGCTGTTCGTCGAATAGCTTGAAGGATAGGGGTCTTTGATTGTTTGATATGAACGGCTTGACCACTAGGTGCTCGTCGAATAAACTTCCTCGTGCGTGCTACAGTTTGTCGCAGACAATTGCACAAAGATGTTCCACTCTCCGCACTGGCGAGTTGAAGCTTCCACGGTTGACACCAAGTTGGTTGGGCCACTGCTTGCGAGACCTCGTGCTTCGTAGAAAAGGCTTCGTGCCATTTTTTGTTTAACCACATTGTTCAAATACTAAGACAACACAGATATTATGTTCTGTACCAAAAATCCAATGAGCTCATTGGCACAGAAAAAGGGCAATGAATAACCAGTAGACGGAGGGCACGAGGTCATTCAAACGGCGACCCAGACATGATGGCGCCGACCTTCGAAGCTCTCCTCTTGCTGAGAGTGACACTGATCTGTGCCCCTTTTCTGCTAGCACAACTAGTACGCACTAGGAAGTTTCTTGGTTGAGAACCTTGCGGTCAAGCCGTTCATATAAACAATCAAAAGAACCTATCCCTCAAGCTACTCGACGAACAGTCATTATCCTACAGCGTGGCATCCGCGAATTCTGCTGAAATGGTTCCACTTTGTGTTTTCAGGAGGCGGATCATCAACCGAAATCGCTGAATTGCACAGGTCTCCAAGTCATCGAGACGTGTATAAAGGACAGGGTGTTCTCCAGTTCAACATCTCCCATCTTCGGCTTCGTCTTCTCGACCGCTACTATGCACTTCATTGCGAGCTCCCTTCTTCTTTGCGTCATCGCCACGGTGGCCTTCGCAGGTATTACTTTCCTTACTGTACACTACCTTATATTTTCGCCTTATTATTGATACGCCTATGAGGGTAAATGACAAACATGAATCCATCCATCGTTATTCAGGACTCTTCAACTTCAACACCTTCTTCCATCACTACGGATACGGTTGGTTTGGAATTGGACATGTTATCTTTCCCGTTTTACCGTTTTACTCGAAGCCTCCCATCAGAAATATCCCAGAGCTAACATGAACGTTCTACGAGTCTTAAAGAAGGACTGGGAAGAACTTCTTGGCAAAATGCCAGTCTTAATGGGAGTGCATTTGTCCATACATCGACGTCTTCAAATTCCGGATTTCCATAAGTCGACGTATGGGAAAATGCAATACCATTAAGACTGTCATCTTGCCAAGAAGTTCTTCCCAGTCCTTGCTTAAACATTGGAGAAAACAAATTCGCTTTACAGGCCACTACAACACGTACCCCTGGTACGGAAACTACGGATCTTATGGGGGTTGCTGCGGGCACTACGGCGGGTTCAACCTCTTCGGAAAGAAATGAAAACTCACACTTCACGATTGATTTCGTTGCTTTATAGATCCCAGAAAGCTTTTAAAAAATGTCCATATAACCAACGATAAATGCTTGGTACGGTCATAGAAAATATACTTTTGGAGTGTGCACTCATCGCCTCGGGCATAATAGGCAACCGATTAGTCAAAACTTCATCCGTTCGACCGGGCATTGATACACATATTGTAGAGAGCCTGAGACCTTCTAATCCCCTTGCCCGGATAAGAACAGTGACGGAGTGCGCTCGCTTTTGATCTACCTTCTCGGGTCTATGTGATGGACGCTTGAATCACATGGGTCGTGAAACGGGTTTCGATGTGGAAGATCAAAAGCGCGCTCATTCCGTCATTGGTCATTGGTCATATCCGGGCGTGTGAATTAGAAGCCTCGGGTTCTCAACAATACTCTAATACTGCTGTATTATCGGCGAACCAATGTTGGCTGAATAATCGTTCCGAGCGTAACAATTCCGCCTGAAATATCTCAGCTCCAGAAAGGGCTCTATGGCTACAATCTCTTTAGCACTGTCTAGTATGTAGTTCTGTGAAACATGCCTGCAAATTTCAGCCCTTGATTCCTTATGGGAGCAGAGATATTAGAGGCGGAATTGTTACGAGCGGAACGTTTATTTAGACAGCCTTGGTTCGCCGATAATAATAGATTTATTCCAGAAAAATAGCAGGTACGATTGGTACAAAGTGTCCTCGTCCTAGTCTGGCCAGTTACCAGACAGGTTGGCATAAAGCGTCGCTCCTACTCCTCCTTTGACAAGCGGTGCGAACTTTTTTTCTTGTCAGCAAATGACAGCGAAGCACCAGTCTGACGATATTGGCATGTGTGTGTAATCACTGACAGCTCCGCTTTTACCCTGGTGGTGCAGAGGCTGGTCCGAACTTCGCATCTGTTCGTGAATTTCCACTGTCTCTAACCTGATGAGACACCTAGAGAAACGAGCAACAATGGAGAGAGAACAGTCCGCGGAACGGAACGCAAAAAGGATAAGCATGTACACCACCATAATAGACAACCAAGGGCCATGTAACTACACTCAACACGCAGAATCATTCATACATTGATGGTACCGCTGTTCATGATTGACAAGAGTGGCACGACCCCGGAATATTTGCGGTGTCTTCCACCGGGAGATATACTTGCAAGTTTAATTATGTATTTAATTTTGTGAATTATTCTTCAGCAGGAAGCAATATCACATATTACGCACAAATTATTGATGTTGAGAATATCCGTGCTGTTTTTTTCGTCAGAATTCAACGTTGCCCGTAGCATTCGTGGATGTTGAGAACTACTGTTGTCTACTAAACATGGCATAAATCTTCAAGACAATGTACATGGGCCCCATAATCTACAGGCGGCGAAGTGCAGTAACGATCTTGTTATCTTTTCCGACGCCTCCGCAACTCCCCTTCCTCCTCCACATTGTTCCAATAGTTGCACAGAATGAACACTCGAGCTCATGAATTTAATTGATGGCGGCGCAGCTCTTCGTTGATTTGGTCGGATTCAGACAGTATTTAATGGAGAATCGGGTTAGAATGCAAGTATCACAATGGTTATTCTCTACATCCTGCCTTTGCTGGTGCAGAATGCTCTCGCTCGGGGCGGGTACCTTGCTTCTTTCAAGGGTAAAAACGAGTCCGGAATGTGCTTGTAATATTTTTATTTAGAAGACGTACTTCATTTCAAATGTGATGCCCTTTCCGCGCCATCGGTATTCTATAGCAGAAACTGCTTCTTTGTCGTGACAGCAACGTATGGTGGCATTATGGTTTGGAAAAGACTAGGAACCCGAGCCATTTTATCTCAAACTGATTGAATTGTTTGATTTGGCATTCGTTCTCACCCATTCGATGTGCGAACATAGAGAAATTACATCGAATGTGCAATCCCGTGATTTTCACAGAATCGACTCAAACTGGCATCTCTGAAACTTTTCTTCAGACTGAAGAGTTCCGAGGAGGCAGTCACGATTTGTTCCGATTTCATGAAAGGCGCCGAAGTCGCCGCACCATCGGACTTGTCGCTAGCTGAGAAGATTCGTCTGAACTACAATGACGTGAATTCGATGCGTTGTCTTCTGATCTCCTCTTTCAGAAGGAAAACTACTTTTCCATAAAGCCAGGCGACAACCGTAGAATCATCTGCAGAGCCAGTATGGGGGGCTGCTATAATTCTTAATTTCTCTCGTTCAGGAAGCCAGTCCATCTGCCGCGAAAACGAAGTATATAGCAGAGGAAAGTGTTATGTTTCAACAGGAAAGAAGGAGACATGGTCCGAGGTGTGGAGATACAAGCCCAGATTAATAATACCCTAGTTCAACAGGGTGCTCAACGATGCTGTTCGCTGGACTCGGATTTGCCAGTCGTCGAGAACAGCGATACGGCAGCGATCGTTATCGGTACGTAACAAAACGAACCAATCGCACGTCACATTCAGGCTTGGCGGCTGGACCGGCCTGGATACGTCAGTTATCCAACGGTTTCACGCGGTACAATCCAGAGGTTCAAGTGGGCACAGGTTGTTTGAGATCTATTCGCCTTTCAGACGCAATAAATTCAGGTTATATCAATCCGAAGGCCTCGACAGAAGGAAAAGTGTTCCCGTTCCTGAATGCGGGTGCTTCCGGTGTAACTTGTAGTGGAAAGGGGACGTGGAATGTGGGCGATAAGGACGATCGGTATGAACCTTCCTTAACTCGTGATAAAACGTGTCCACAAGGAAAACCACCGTCTGCGTGCGGGATGCGAGCAGCCCTTATGCGCCCCCACTATTGAAACAGCGAAACTGCACTGCGGCTGCAAACAGTCCGATGGGGTGTACGTCGAAATCCGCAGGGTGGCCCTACGGTTCGGCCGTATCTGCACGCATATATCCCGTAATGAAGCCAATCGATTCCGACACAATATCCTTAATTCAGGTGTCTGAAGTAACTATCCCAATGGATTGGGGCCTTCAACCTGGTCATCGTTACCGCATTGAGGCAGTTTACCGCACTTCAGAGCAGTAAGAGCTGAGATAGAGATTGTGACTCAAGAAATGTTCAGGACTAATTGGTGGCTCAAATTGCTGTTAGGGGATCGCAAGACATCTGTATACCATGTGAATCCCCGAGCCAAGAGTCAGTGTGACGGATACAGAGGACTCTCCCCGTGGGGGCGGGGAGACGGGTGAGGAGGGCATTATGATATGGACGGAGAAACCTCCATGTAGGTGCAAAACGACAGTGGAATTCGATCGAACGAATAAAGGAATCGACGTGATACCATGAGGCATACTGTTATAGTGAATATCTTTATAGGTTTACACGGATGGAGCTTTCGTCAAGTCCTTACCAGAATATTCCAATGCCAAGTGGACGAAGTACTTCGAGTCAAAGCACGTCACCGTCTTGTCAGTGATGCCAAGCAACATTCCGCAGTATAATGAAAAGTGAGGAATGCTTAATTCCCTTATTGTTAGAAAAATGAAACCCTTTAAGGAGTGCAGTGTACATGCCTACTGTGAGAGGCAAAGTTGGGAAGTTTTCTTCAAAGCTCTTCCAATCGGTATAAACGCTTTTCTGAGACAGCTTGACCTCCTTCGACTATTTTCAGCCTCAAAGCGTCCATATTCCATTCGATGGATTGAAGGACGGAGATTCGATAAGAATCGAGGCATTTAAAATAGTTTTCCATTAGTAAACTACATTTCAGGCCACGCCGACATATGGGGCATCATATTTATGCGTCAATATCTATGGACAGGGTCACATCGCATTGCATATCAATCCCCGGTTCGATGTAAGAATTGTTTGAGGGGTTCGTTAAAGAAGGTCTGGCAGCAACTTTCGAATCTGAGATTTTGTGAGCGTCGCAACCTTCTCTTCAGGACGAGCAATTTGATACCTTTCTTGCC
>JACMIG010003103.1:0-13117 GCA_014805385.1 Levipalatum texanum | reverse complement strand
TAGGGATGTTATTTTTTAAAATTTTTTTACTATATGGTGCTGAGAGACACTGAGCACATAATACGCATAAGTTCTGATCTGGCTCGGCTATAAAAAAATAAAACGCAAAACCAATTTTTTTCCCTCAGTAAACGAACTTAGCGCAAGTTGGTACGGGGTGGTGAAATGTACGCCTCTGGCCCCCGAGCACGCTGCTATGCTTAGTTTGGCGAAAAACCGCAGCTAAAATTAAATACGAGGCAGACAAGATTGGTTGAACTTTGTTTTTGGTCTCGAAGGGAAAGCCTGTTCGCGACCTACCGTACCCCTCACGGTGCTTGGGGTCACCCAAGGTATCTACCATAAATATTTGGGCCCCAGCCGCCGACCCCCTGTTCACACGATATTTGAACATTTCGGAATTTCCGTCTTAATACATTACAGGATATTACATGTCTACAAGCTTGGAAGGAGTGATGGCGCTTGTCGATGTGAATAAACTTTCATATATAGTTTGTAGCATTCCGATTTCATTATCTTTCAGCTAATGTTTCAGCTAAGGACTTTCAGCTAATGTTGTAGAGTTAAGATTTCAGCTGTATACGCAAAATGCGGTGGCAGCGAAAGCGCGTATCTATATTCGCGGGACCGAAGATGTTAAACAGAAGCTCAGAGAGGCCGGCACGTGGAGATTCGAGGTAATTATTTAACGAAATTGAATATATGTACATACGCTGTTTCTATAAGAGCTTTGTGCGATATTCGCACATGTGGAGATTTGTAATAAACTTCTTTCTCAGTTATTCAAAGTCATAATCGAATCATAGTATAGACGAAACGCAAAATTTAAACATCTCTTCGCAAAAGAGCATACGCACATGAATGTTATTCTTGTGCAGGTGGCACGTCAAGTGTGACGGAAATAAAAAACAGTTTCTTAATAAGTCCAAAAAACTTCTGTTCCACTTTTTCAGAGAGGCGACTTCAGTATCACGGTTAGCCACATCGGTACAAACAAGTATGTTTCTTCGTCCAGTTGTCTGCGTGTGTGCATGAACTAGAGATTGTTCAATCCTTATTTGGATTTGAATGCTTTTCTGTCGTACTGGCAAAACGCCAATGATTGGCATGGTTAAAGCAGTTGTGCGAACGACTTGTTCTGTATCATAGGCTATGATTCATAGCTGACGTTCAAACATATAAAAGTTAAGATCTTTTAATATTTAACCTGTTAATTTATTTGTCGACGCAATTCTGACCAAGGACATTCAGTGCGCGCCGAATGGAAAGGATGCCAACTGTCACGTGCGACATCGAGCCCATCAACAAGGATTCCAATTAAAGAAGGAGTCTGAGCAATTTTGTAGCCACAGTGAGAGTGCACTTTCCCAATACGTCTACGTACTGAAATGTCTGCATTTCAATACGTAGACGTACTTCCAAATGCACGCCACTGTGGTTGGAACGGTGCCAAAAGTTGCTACTACTCCTTCTTTAACACATAACCAACCGTATCAGCTTTTCTTTTTTGATTACTGTTCAATAATATATTTCCCTTTCTGTTTTATGCGTCCTTTTATAATCCTGATTTGGGTCAAAAATTTCGTTCGCACTTCGTTGAACCATTTTGTGATACATCTGATGAAATAACCATAAAAGCTTTCTTGAACGATTCATATGCCCAGACATTACCGCTGGCAGATCAAAAGATTTATCCATGCTGGTTCAACCATGTCTCGGAGATATGCTTGGAATTGGAGGAACTTTGATTTGCCGTTTTTCTGGTCTACATTGATTTTTTTATGTATAAAAATGTTTTTCGTAAATCCCACGACGAGAGGAAAGCTATTTTGGTGAATTTGAAAAGTCGGAGGCTGTGGAATTTATCTCGAGACCTGTCTCGTTCACGGCAAAAGATTTACCGACTGCGCTCTGTCTGCGAATCGCGACAGGCCGTCTGAAACGATGCCAGTCGATTTTTCGACCAGACTCTGCCCATTTCTCTCAGGCCAGACGAAGATTCTGAGTCCCCTGTGAGGCAGCAGTCGAGGACAGAAGGAGCAGCAGCCATTCTAGATTGAATGGCTAATGGATTGAAAAGTGGACGGAGAAGGGATGGAACAAATTTGTGGTACGTTCAGTTTAAAATGGAACAAATTTGAAAGATTTAAAATTTTCTGGCGTATTTCGCCCATATCTCAGTGCAGAAAGGTGGAGAAAAATTCTGGTTTGCACCAATCGATAGATAGCACCCACGGCGGTGCGAAAGCGGAGAGCATCGAACCTCCGTGACAATCAGAAGATTGTCCTCCATGAGTCTGTACCGTCCCCTCTCCGCCCATTTATCAATCTCCTTTTCCCGTTTATCGAGAATGACTGCTGCTCCTTCTGACCTCGACAGCTGCCTCGTCCCTCCATTCGTCTATCGCCTTTCTATCCCCGCCATCACATCCTTTTCCACGAACCGCTACTCCTGGCAAAACAACTACGATATCAAGCGCCGCCTTCACAATGTCAGTTGGGATACAATCAATGATTGTCATATAACAGGGGTGAAATTAAAAAGTATGGTGTACTAAATCTCGCCTGCCTTTAAAGTGCACCCCCTGCACGCAAGAGTGCACTTTATAATCAGGCGAGTTTTGGTACTCCATACTTTTTAATCGCACTCCACTCATATGCGTTTCTTTACGATTTCCATTACAGATTCGAGTGGTGATCGCGGCGCGGCTGTGCGCTGACGATTTTCTCGCGGAACGAAGCAAAGAGTCATCGGAAACCATTGAGGAGTTCACTCTACTATAACATATTTTATAGAGTCCATTTGGTTTGACTCGCGCGACGAAGTAAGACTATAGCGTATATTCTTATGAATTATAGGAACATTCTCTTTTACTATAAAATTCGACATCGCAGAGTGCGTACAAGGATGTAGTGATGAAAGTTGTCAGCGAATATTGGAAACTGTTTGGGCAAAATGTATCGAGAAGGGTGAGTCCGATTGGGAATTTATTGACGATTTATGGATTATTTGCAGGTGCCTAGCCTTACTGAGCTGTCGTTCCGAGCGGTGTGGACGCACATAGCAGTGGAGGAACAGGAGGATTTCGCCCGCCACTTCAAATCCACCGACGCTGTGCGCGATCTGAGACAGTTCGTCTGCCAGAAGAAACATCGAGGTTCACTGAGAAGAAAATCAGTCTGAAGGAGACGTCAGAGCCACGCGGCCAAAGCTTTGATGACATTCCCTCATCAACGAAAGGGCATCTCAAAATAAACAGATATCGAAACTCAAACGATCTTGCAAATAACAAATAATCAACCTGTCAGCTGCTCTTTTTTTATAAATTCAATAGTATATTTCCCTTTTTATGCGCCCTTTTATAAGACTGATTTGGGTCAAAAATTTCGATAGAACTTTGTTGAACCATTTTGTGATACATCTGTTGAAATTACGATAAACGATTGCATGAACGATTGATATCAAACCCTGTATTCGACGACTGCATCTTTTCGGCAGTTGAACCTGATTACTCCTGTCTGATATGCCCAGACATCAAACACAGTAAAGATTGATGCATGCTGATTCAACCACGTATCGGGAATTGGTATTTCTGGGGACGGCTCATTACGCCGTCCAGCATTCCCAACCCGTTATGCTTAGAATTTCTTTCCTTTAGATGGGACTCCATCAAAGCTTCCGTTGTTTTGCTTGCGATGAATTTCACTGCATCCCCGATAAACTGAAAAGATGCCGATGACTCCGGGTTAACCATGAAAGCAAATCGCGTTGCATACATCGAAAACATCACGATCATCGACAGCAGTCGTTGGGTCCGATTTCTCCAGTTGCTTGTCCTGAATCCAGCAACCATCTTTTATCTTTATTAATTCTACCGTGAGCTCTCGCATTTCTTCCCGTTGTTCCGCTGTGAGGTTGGTTGCCTTCAGAACGTCGGCCTAAACATGATAGCGCTAGGAAGATGGTGTTGATCAAGACGAACAATGATCTCTCTGATTTCGCTGACGGTCCTGTTGGTCAATTTTTCTCCGGTGCGGGAAGGCGATTCGGCCTGTTCCATCTCAACCTCGACGGATTCCATATCTTCCCTAGAGTCTTCTATCAGGAAGGTGTTTCGCAGCGTTTCGGCCATGGCTAGGGCTGCTTTTTCGAAAGCACGTTTGCACAGTTCACTAAAATAGGATATGATTCTCAAAGAAACCATTTCATGATGTACATCTTGATGGCGTCCCGAGAACTAGTCTCGATACTCTTGGCATTGATGATGATTGCTGGCAGAATTCGAAGGGATTCCGAATATGCTCTAGCTCGAGGAAACTTTGCTAAAGTCCGCGCAAAAGCCACGTAGCGAACGACCGGTTTCACGAAACTCCGAGCCAATTTGACTGCAGTGAATTGTCTTTGCATATTATGCATAATTTTGATACCAAATGTGTATAGACCGCTTCGAAGTACGCTCCCTTTAGGCCTTCCACTTCCTGCAATGTTGAAGAACGTTTTAAATAGAAGTGATTCCACAGAACCCTGAACATTACCCGCGTTGAACACGTAGTTATTCAGGGCATCAAACTCCGTTCGATTGCTTGCGATGAATTTCATGACATCGCCGATAAACTGAAAATATAAAACATTGAGCGGAACACGATTTTCGCACATCAATTGTACGACCGAGACTGGATTCCTCTGTTGGCTCCGATTTCAGTAGTTCTTCGTCCTGTAATCGTTCGTTTTTTTATTTTGAACACTGTGATACTCACCGCGAACCTGTCGAGTTCCCTTTGCTGCTCCACCGTTAGGTTCGACGACAGCAGGATGTCGGCCTAAACATATTTGAGCTTTAAATGGAGACGTCGCCTAACATGGAACCCCATGGTCAATTTCAGCCCTAGCGAAAATCCAGGATAGATGAACTCTGAACCGTCATCGCTTCGAGTACCAGGATCTCTTTCAAAGCCGTGCAATATGCGTACACTCACAATGATCTGCTTGACTTCGTCCACGGCACCAACGCGCGGCTGCTTGGAGAAAGCCAGGCGATGGGAAAGCGATTCTTTCTGTGGCGTAGAATTGGAAGCCGTTGAGATAAGGAAGAGAGGAATGAGGAAAATAATCATCGTGGAGGCTGCTCCAAGCCTGCAATGGAACCAGGGAGAAAATAGTTGAAGTCCAGTGGGAGGTCGCAGAAGAGGGAGGAGGCTTCCGAATGATTTCCTTCCAGTAGAAGCCCCGTATAAATAGTCCATTTTCAGTGATTTCGATCCATCGTGAAATGGGTTATATCGAATTTGCTTCTCGAGACTTTCTCTCTCTCGTGCATAGGAAACTCTGTTCTCTACATGCTCGTGACGTTGAATTTTCACAAATTGTGTTCAAATCCGAAGGAGAAACTATGAAATCGTTTCATCTCCGGAAGGATTTTATTAGCCATCAAAATTTCTCTTCCTGTTTGTGGTACGTGGATGAATCGAGACGAAATCGGGCTATAAAATGGCAGTGGTCGATTTTTATTGTATATTTCGAAACGAAGAAGAGAAGAGCGTAAACGTTGATGTTATTAGTACATATTCAGTGCTGCATTTCCTTCATTCACGCGAAATTTGTTCTTATAAGACATTCTGTTGTGCTAATTATCGCAAAGGCTGCAAAGGACAGGCGGAGCAACCGGGGATATTTTATTGCATTCTGTTATCAATTGGGCCAATCTGCCCCTCCTCTATGATTTCCTCTCCGCTCCTTCCATTTCATATCACATCTTTCCGTTGACCCGCGTTGATTTCCGGCGTGATATCGTGGAATTCCGAGTATTTTCAGGGCTCTTATATAGTCCGCGTAAATTCGACCAGGAAAACCACGGAAACCGAAATTCAGGTGGAGAATTAAGAATAAGATTCATAAGGTCGGTGTTCCATTTCTTTATCACGAGTCTTCTGACAGACCGGAAGAGGCGATTCGACAACTTTAAACTTTTATTTAAAAAAAAATTGAAACTTTGAGCATCGATACATGTCGGCCAGGGAAGGCCTTCGAAGGGGTCGAAACAATTTTTTTTGCATAAGTGCGCGAGTTGCGCGGAAATCGGTCTATGTCTCATATCTCCTCGGTGTCACGTCAAAACCCCTTCATTCAAGATCTCAAACGTAAGCTGGTGACGAGATCTACCAGATGCTACTGAGAAGGACAGGTTTTTCTCAAACCGGTTCGAAAAAACTCAAAATCAATTTTTATTTTGGCCGTCCTGAAAAATTTTTGGCTCAAGGGAGCAAAATAAACGCCGGATTTGGATTCAGCATGTCAAAATACATATAAAAAGTCGAAAAAACGAGGGTCCGTAAGGGTCCTTCTCGGCGCTACGAGACGGGAGTTTGAGACTCCGAAATTTTTAAGTCCCAGACTGCCGCGGCGTCGGCCGCCTGATTCATGAATCATTGTCTCGCAGTCAGCCGACATGGCGTGATGGCTCGGTGGATTGTGGGCTGGTCTAGAGAACTTTTGGTCTCGGGTTCAATTCCACCCTGGGCATTTTAGTTTTGCTGATCTTTGCCAATGAGTATGCAACAATTGTAATGAAACTGTGTGCCTTCCTTTTCATTCATCGTTGTTTCGACACCGTGTAACGCTTTGATACAACGCAGGCCGTCCCCAGACTGCCGCGGCATCTGTCGAGACTCCTCCATCAGGACCCTAGCATACCTGACAATGCTGCTGTGGTTACTTGCCAAAATGGTAAACACGGCACTTACATGTATATTTCCCTCTGGAACGGCTACACAATCAGTGCAGTCGAAGGAGGAGTCTCGACAGATGCCGCGGCAGTCTGGGGAAACCCGAGACCAAAAGTTCTCTAGACCAGCCCACAATCCCCCGAGCCATCACGCCATGTCGGCTGACTGCGAGACAATGATTCATGAATCAGGCGGCCGACGCCGCGGCAGTCTGGGACTTAAAAATTTCGGAGTCTCAAACTCCCGTCTCGTAGCGCCGAGAAGGACCCTTACGGACCCTCGTTTTTTCGACTTTTTATATGTATTTTGACATGCTGAATCCAAATCCGGCGTTTATTTTGCTCCCTTGAGCCAAAAATTTTTCAGGACGGCCAAAATAAAAATTGATTTTGAGTTTTTTCGAACCGGTTTGAGAAAAACCTGTCCTTCTCAGTAGCATCTGGTAGATCTGGTCACCAGCTTTCGTTTGAGATCTTGAATGAAGGGGTTTTGACGTGACACCGAGGAGATATGAGACATAGACCGATTTCCGCGTAACTCGCGCACTTATGCAAAAAAAGTTTTTTTCAACCCCTTCGAAGGCCTTCCCTGGCCGACATGTATCGATGCTCAAAGTTTCAATTTTTTAAAAAAATAAAAGTTTAAAGTTGTCGAATCGACCAGAAATTTCCTCCCAGTCTCTCAGAAGACTTGTGTTATAGGAGGGCATGTTTGGCTATTTATGAACTCTAGAAATGACAGCGACCCGCATCCACTCATCTTCAGGTGTCAGCGCCGCATCGTCGTTATCCAAGAGTTATTCGAAAATTCTCACCGTTTCTTTTCTCTGCATGTTCACAGAAAGTCCGATGAGTGGAGATGCGCTGGATTGACATTGATTATGTTGTAGAATGTTGCTTAACCGTCCATCTGGTACCGTCCGATCAAACCAGATCTGTGATAATATCACTGCACACCAGAGTGAGACGAATTGAAGAAATTATTGAGAACGTCAGACAAGCAATTCCTCAGTTCTATAAACAATGCTGGAGGCTTCAATCATGAGTCGACTTCGTCCGTCTTATATCGCATCACCCAATTCCATGATTCACAGCAACATCCCTTCCCTTCTCTCGTACGAAGTGGCGGTACAACCGGATTCACTCTGTTATCAAATGGACCAGCCCTCCCCTCATCGTGTTTCCTTTAATCTCCTTCCACTCGGAGGTTGAATCGCATCTCATTTCACTTATCGGTTCTCTTCATTGATCCTCGTCGATTTATGACTTGAATGTGCGGCATTTTCAGGGCTCCTAAGCAGTCCGCGTCTATCGACCAACAGGTTGCTAAAGCAAGGCCAATTCCGTGAATATGGCCGAGAAATAAGAACTTTTTCAGGAGGTGGGTTGGTATCTGATCCAGAACAGTGAACAACTACAATATTGACGAAACGCCTGTCCACTCTCTTCACACATGATTGTTCCCACGTAATTTCAGGCCATCTTGTACAAATTCCGACTACTTCATTCGCTCACGACCATTGCCTTCTCTCGCAGGGCAAAAATGTCTGCGAACGCAGCATCCGCGAGTGTGGAGGCTGCCCTCCAGAGAGCCCTGGAACAGGCGGATATCTCTGCCTTGTGTCTTCGTGAGATCCTCCGCAACACTCAACGTCAGGGCATGTTATTCGGGTAGTAGACGTCCCGTCAGGCAGAGGAAAGACCAACAGTGAACTGGCAGTGGCCGGATCGAAAGGGAAAGGATGAAGAGTGTACGCAAGGAGTGTCCGCAGAGTCAGAGTCGCCCCGGAGAAGACAGAGAGGATGGCTGTGCGTTTAGGCTCTCATCTATTGTTTTTATCCTGTTTTGGAGATAATGAATTATTGTAATTTGTCGTGTTCATCCATCGCGTTTATAGGGGAACGGGGTTAAGGAGGAAGGATTTGGATCCTCATATCCACAGACGTTACTGTTCTATCCTTATGGCACTCGAACAGGGTTTGCTGGTCCATTGGGGCTCTGGGGTCTCTCGTATAGTCTTTAAACCCTATTTCCCTTTCTTGTACGTAACGTTCCCGTATAATTATAAGTGAGGAGAATTCGTCTACGGCTCCGGTGCCGTAGACGAGTCCGCCTGAATGCACCGTTTATGCCGCGTCTAAGAAGATGTCCCGTTTGAGTCCCGTCAACCAACACGAGTCTTGCTCATTTTCCGTTCGAAATGCTTTATGCAAACTCGTTGGGAATATTTTGCCGAACAGATAAAAATTATTATTTTTCATTTATGGCTTAAAATAAATATCGACACATGGAGAAAAATTAGCTGTAGTAAACAACCCCCCCTGTTCCTAGATCGTATCTGTCCCTATATGTAGTAGTCCCTTTTTCTGGAAACTCAATTACCAGGATAGTTGAACGTTTTATATTAGAATGGCTCACTTTTTGCAGCGTCTTCTCTATGCGTTCAAACAGATTGGTCTACAAGATGCTCTGACATAGGGTTCGAATCCATGCTGAGGCTCAATGTTTTCTTTGCAGAGTGTTTAGCGGGATAGTGCGGCTGCCCAAGTTGATTACAAAAAGATTATTATCAAATTAATCACTGCCAGAACATTTATTTTAAAATGCGCTTTCTCCATCGAGGTAATAAAGATGCGGTGAAATTCGCTTTCGATTCCGCTGCTCGCTCTGACGCATTCGGGCGGTCAAATCATTGAGAGCCTGCGACGGAGACGTCTTCGATGGATCAAGGCTTACACGAAGTTTGCACTCGATTCTCCTGTGAATTGTTTGAACCAGAAGGAGATCAAGATCCTCTCCGCGAGGATCGATTCCCCTCCTCTCCTTCCTAAGCTCATGAGTATTCATCGACGCGCTTAGGATCAAAGTTCGTCGTCTGATTCGTGTATCCGGGAGAAGGAGAAGGGATGGGGAGAGGCATCCGTCCTCTTCTTGCTTCTTTTTGAATTGGTCTTATTCAGTTCGTATCGACCCATACTCGGGCCGTTGTCTCTATCAACATCGACGAGGGTTGGTCGATCTCATGACGCTGTACCACAGCCCAAGGATTGTTCTTACGGAGAGACCTTAACGGGAAGACCGCTCCCGCTTTAGCAATGTCGCTCGTTTCAATAAAGGACCAAATATATGCTCCTTTCCCCCACCCTTGTTCCCGTCCAGATGCTCCATTCTCACTGAATTATTTTCCACATTTGTATCGCTTTATTTCGTGGGTACTGCAAACATTCTGAAAATATTAAATGAACAAGCGCAACAATTGAATTTTAATCAAACAAAGTGAAGCGTTGGTTATATTAAATAAGGATTAGGAAGTAGATTTTGGTTCGTAAACGGGTTGCGGCATTTGACATCAATTCCCCAGCAAGGGAATGGGATAAGCTTTGCTCCCATTCCTATTTTAACATCTACTCGGAATCCTTCTTGATCGGCCCGATGTTGCACTCGAAGCCATGCTCGCGGTTATTTCTGTTTCCATTGATGTGGCCAATCGTCATGATGAAGTCGCCTCGCTGAAAATGATCCGAAGGTCGAAAACGAACGTGAAATAGTGCCGCCCTTTTTCTCTACTAAGTTGTTTCATGGATCGGAATCTTGCTTCCGATTTTGGCGAGCAAAAGTATGGGATGCGAGTGAGGAAAGCGCGAGAAGAGTGAAAATACCTCGAAAGTCCACGTAGCGGCATCTTTGAGCTGACGATTAATCTCGTCGTTCTCGCTGCTATTAAATATCTCGCTGCTAATATATATTTTCGCCTTCGCAGCAATCGACTTTTCCGTGTAAAGCTGCAATTGGGGTGTAATAAAAAAATTTTTAGCGGCTTTTTTTACATCGGCCAGTGCCTTCGCTCCCTCCAAGGTAGCACGCGGAGGACCCGCTGTAATTTATATATTTTTAAAAAAAATTTTGTGAATCCAGCATTTTGTGGCATGATACTCACTCAGATCGACGGAGAGATGGGGTATATCCCACAGATTAAGCAGCATTGCGTCTGTCGGAAACTCAAGGAGCTCAATTAAAAAGAATCTATGAATTTACAATTCACACCCTTCCTGCGATTTGTATTACAATCGGTTAAGAGAACAAAACCAATCTATTCTCCAAAATGGCATGCATCAGAATTCACTCATTTTGTTAGGCACCCAGAGCATTCAGTTCCATCGTACTGAGATTTCCAATGACGCACTGCGAGCGCTTTCGATATACAACCTTTCAAGCCCCGTTTCTGGGTTAATTAAATTAAATCGGGCATGAAACTGGGCTCGATGAGGCAGATCAAAGGCGAGCGCAGTTTGTTATCTCGACGTTCTGTATTTTCCGGGTATGTGAATCAGATCGGCAATATTGTCGGCGTACCAAGGCTCTCTAAATAAACGTTCCACCCGTAACAATTCCGCCTCAGTTCCCATCTGGAATTAAGGGCTCAAACTTTGCAGGCGTGTTTGGCATAACTGATATTCGATGCTCAAGAGAATGTTGACATAGAGCTTTTTCTGGAGTTGAGATATTTGAGGCGGAATTGTTGCGAAAGGACCGATTATTTAGACAGTTTTGGTTCGCTGATAATATCTCACATTGATAATAATGCTCGAGCACAGTCCGCGAGGAAGCCGCTGGAATATTTCCATATCATTGTCTAAGTATTTGAGAGAGAGGAGAAGCAACCGAGAAAGTCTGTAAGAAACAGAAATATATATGTACGTTTGATAATATAATAAAAAATAAAATTTAGCGTCTTACAAAGATGCTCGTTGCTTTTGGGAATACTGAGCGTCTTCCGATTGGACGGTGAGGTAGTTGGAATTGGAGGCACGCGTCTCAGCAAGAAGATTCGTCGCTTCCGCTGTTGCCTAATTCAACTTTTTTAGTTCATATTTGTGGATTATTTTAAAAAAGAGGACTGCCGGGAACTTAACACAGATGTATGAAAAGCCCCTGCCAGCCCATCCTTAAAGAAGGGATTGGAGGAACCACCACTCGAACTACTGTCAAAATCCAGACCACACTTTAGGCCAAATCACACTTTTGACACAGTCATGTTGTGACGTTATAGAGTGTGAGGACATTAGCATTCACAATCGTCACATCTCTTTTACATAAACTGTCTTACCGTCCACTGGCTTGGATTGATGGTGCAATTGCGCAGTGAAAGTTCACGTTTCTTGATGATGGCACAGAATCTGAGGCAAATCTTTGCAATTACTTCTACTTCATTCTCTTTCCAACTTTTATTACTAAATCATTAGATGTTGCGACACGTTAAATAATCGCACATTCGATAAAGTTATTATTTTCCTTATATATTATGTTGTCCTCACGTTGTGAGCTGGACTTCTCGCAGATCGACATGAAAGAATTCGAGTAGGATATGACGTGGGAGACATTCATTGATCGTGAAAAGTTCATCATCGTTCAAATAACCCTGAAACATACCATTTCTCGCATCATCCTAAGAGAAAATGACAAGTTGACAAACGTCTTTGACGCGAAAATATTTGATGGCGAAGATGCCACGCAAAGCGCATGCAATCACTTCGCGCGTTGGAATGCCTTTAGAGTTGCAGAACGGGATGTCCTGAAAACAATGATATTCGAGAGGCATCTTTCGGGCTTAAAAACATGGCGCAGTACCTCAGTTAAGATCTGATGCGGTCTGGTAGCACGCGCTACAAACCCAATTTGCTTCCGAGCGCTTTTTCCACACTTTAAAATGAAGACTTTCGGGCGCGGCAAAAATTCATTGTCCATATCGTCAGCCATCGACTTCTCCTGTTTTAATGTATTTTCGGGAAATCATAACCTGCTCACCCTTGTGCTGTCAAAGCTGACAGATACAAGAGGCCGCGGGAGTCGAGTGCAATTTTCGTAGATGATTTGTTTTAAAGCTCTGTGAATAATTATTATTTTTTCTTTTGTTTTAACGCGTGTCACCTACAGAATGGTGATTCAAGGGGAAAACCATACCGGCAGCTCTGTCGAAGTTGGCCAATATCCCGTTGCTCCAAGTCAGCGAAAATATCCAAGAGAAGATCCTCCGTCAAGTTGAGAATCTATAGTTTGATGGCTTGGTTTAATAATTTAAAAAGATAAAATTGAAACGTAAATTAATGTACCCACCGGGCAAGCATCATTGTCTCTCATCGTGAGTCGTCTTCAAAAGAGAAGCGCAAATAAATATAACAGTGAGCGAAATGCCTCAATCTTGAGGGTGATGCGCGGGAGATTCGATGGGTTCGCGCCCATTTGCTTTATCACAATAGTGCTATCAGACGCGGGAATTCAAATGAACTAATTCGAGTTAAAGAAGGTCTGGCAGCCACTTCTTGGCAAAATGCCAATCTTAATGGAGTGCATTTGTCCAGACATCGACGTATCGAAATGTCTCATTTCCATACGT
>JACMIG010003102.1:0-13121 GCA_014805385.1 Levipalatum texanum | reverse complement strand
GGTGGGCCGACAGCAGAATTACACCGAGCGGTCAATGAACGGGTCCACAACAGACGGGGGGAATAGACTAGAGACCAAGGGGTTTGAATGGGGGCTACGAAGGCCTTATCAATAGCTTCTCAAAAGGTCAGCATTGGATCGGGGGGCAATTGACCCTCTTTGATACATCGATAGACGCGGCCCTCTCCCGCCACGCAAAAAGTTCCCCATCTCACGGGCGCTATCTCGTGCCCATCAATAGACGGAGAGATAGGGAGAGGAACGGGAGAGATTGATCTGTAATTAATCACGCCACTGCCATGTCGTCGCTACGAGAGTTAATGGCACTTTATTACAGAGTAATACAAATTATGAAAATCATGCACATCTATAGCGGTTTCAGCGCGCAGAAGATCCGCTCGCCGGCAGGACCCGTTTCTGACCTGCAAGTGACAATGATGTAATAAGTATCGAGCGATCGATACTCGATAAATCAATATTCACCTGCAGTGGGTGTGCATAAAGGCGACGGGAGCGATTCCCCTCGGGAGAATGTCCTCGAGGTACGGAGAGGCCTCCTCTGCTCTCCACCGGGGACGGGCACCGAAGAGCACGGCTAGCCTGAAAACGGAATATTCTCGCATCAGGGCACTTATAATTTCGCAGTCCTCTCTTACAACAATTAACGAAAGATCGTGTCCTCTCAATACATCAAGAAGGAAGAGAAATGCAACTCGTTGTTCGCTTCATACTGTGGTTACCCGTCCGCTCTAGTCGGCATGAGAGTGTCATTCCCTTTTCGTGAAAGCCCTCACCTCTCCCTGGGAGCTTCCGGTAGATCCGTTCCCGAGAAGTACTCGATGCACTCGCCCTGTGTGACGCTCTGCGTGATGAGGCTGATCCCCGACAAGTACTCTAGCCTGCAGAAGTAGTGGATGGCAAAGGTCAACGGGGAAAGTCGCTGAGGAGCGAATCCTCATCCATTATCCCTCGGATGAGAAAACGGACTTGCACTCCATGCCCATGGGCAGTTTGCGATTGACGACTTCCTTGAGTTGCCTCGTGGTCATCTTCTTCGTCGTCAGTAGCACGGGGAGGGCGCGAGTGCGGGCGAACGAGCGCGGATTCGCGAGGAACGGAGACATCGCCGACCACGAAGGCTGAAAGAAATATAGGTAGGACTGGCTTGGTCCGAAAAAACTGCAGCACTCTTTGATGCAGAGCATTATGAGGGATCGTTTGGCACTTTCATCAGAGAATTAGAAAAACAGTACTCCTCTTCTTATAAAAAAATTCTGAACTAGGATGAGCCTCATAAGTCTCTGAGCAGTAATAAAACACTCTCCGAGAAAAACGTGGTAGCGAAGTGCGAACCACTCACACGTTTTCTTTTGACAGATGGCCATTACCTCGGTGAGGGGATCGAGTGTCTCTATGAGGGTCTCGCTGCCGTTCTCGTCGACGGGCGTGAAGTGCGACTCGAGTAGCCACCACAACAGGGCATCGGGGAATCTAGAAATATTATTATTACCGGGGGGATAGATGATCAGATCTCATAATTTTTTGAAAGAATATAAACAGTATTTACTTTTCCGTATCGGGAATGCGCTTTCGCAAGGTCTCGAAGGAAATGCTTTCGTCCTTTTCGAGGCATCCATCGTCGATCACGTCGACAACCGCATCCAGCAGCGAATTGCGCAGACCGAGCGAAAGCCATCGGAGGTGGCCTGGAAGATGAAAATAAAAAGATATCTATGCGTTGTCGGCCTCTATGATGAAGAGCTTTTTCCACGAAAGGATAATTAGCAAAATGTTGAGTACATGGTTTCAACGTTAATTAATTTTGTAAAATACATGCGTACTCACCCATATACTCGAAAACGGGCATAGTCTTCAGGACCGCTTTGAGTTCTCCCTCGCTGATTTGGATGATTTCCAGCAGGTCGCCGAAAGTGCGTCTGTCACAAGAATCGGGTTAAAATCGTCTAATAACATTGCACCAACTTTTTGGATTCTTCAATTTTATCATCAGCGCAGTTGTCGAGTTCCGCTTCGTGGAGAACTTCTCGCAATCTAAAACACCTGGTTCCTTCCGAAGACATTGGTCGGGACAGACCTAACAAGAGAAACCACCCCCATCTCCCGCAACTCCAAGTAGTGGCGACGAAGCATCGGCACCTAAAAATATATAATGAGATTCGATTGTCAACAAAATTTCTATACCTTCATCACGACGAGTTTCCGATCTGGAAAGTCAACAACCGTCTCTGCGCATGCCATTTTCGGAGTGAGAAGTAGCGTGTTAGTAGTCTCCGTTTCCTGAAGAATCGATGTTTATGTCCATAGATAAAATGCCCTAGTCGAACGGACCACGCTGCGGGTGAAAGTTAGCGGGTCAGACTTCGAAAAAAAATTCCTTGGGAGTTATATTTACTTATTGTTGACCACCCGGTCAAACCCGAAATTTCTATTTACGTACCTCTGCGGATCAAAACGGGTTTCATTTTATTCGCATGTTTTAATGTACATTCGGACTTTCTATGACCTCTAGCGTCGAACCTTAACATCGTACGTGCGATCTCCCGTACAGAGGACAACGTTGTCATCTGCGCCGCCGCGGAACGTCATGCTAAAGGAGGAAAAGACATTATTTAGCTATTATGAATGCTGAAAACGGCTTACCTTTCTCCGTTATCGAACGCTTCCAGAAGAGCTTTGTCCATTTCAATGAGCTTGTAATCCTAGGAAATTCGCATACAATGTTAACTCCGCAAAAAAATCAACGCACTTTTCCAGGGTATGGTTGTGTGAACTGGAATTGCTGCAATTCCCCCTGAAATTGAGAGGTTGGAATTAGCTTCATGAAAGAAATCTCGAGACTCACTTTAACGTTTTCCAGTTCTTTGACGAGGTCGAAGTAGTTGACGACATTTTCAAGATTGTCCTGAGAAATAACAAAATGAACCGTGGAAGCGGAGCAATAGTGAATCAATTTAGTGAAAGCTAGCGAACCTTTAGCACTCCGAGGATGTCCACACCAACATCTTTATTGCTGTCGACGAACTAAACACGGACGAATTATCACACTAATTTCAGTGATTTGGCCTGTACGAATCAATGTTGAAAATGACTCACCTGTTTTGTATGAACCGAAAGAAAATCGGTTTGTTCTTTCCTTGTCTTGATCTTGTTGAGCGCTTTATTTCCTGGAGAAGGAGCCGGCTCCGATGGACGAGTCCTCTTTATAAAGCTATCCATAACTGAAAAATTGTTAAAAATGAATCATTGGACGAAGAATTCGTATTCAGCACAATCCCATAAAATTATAGTTAAAATTTTTTTAACTTAAAAATTCGCTTTCCCGCACTGAGAAAGAAGTGCGTCAGTGATTGCCGTTGACGCAGATGATTCTTTTGTTGAACTTTTGCGTTTTTTCTTGCACTTTTAGCACTTTTTCGATTTCTAATTAGTTGTACCTCGTCATATCATACTTTTATATGCGTATGTGGTGAAATATTCCACTCGGACCATGTCTGTATGCTGTTCGTGAAACACTGCTTCGGAGCATCATGCAACGTATCGTGCTTCAGGTTAACCATGTGCTCAGTGGAGGAGCGCCCTCCACCAGTGCCGTGCATAGCTCCGCCAACCGAAGACTTATCACCGTCGGTAAGACCTATCGTGCTGCTGTTTTTAGTACAAATCAAGGTGTCATAACGGCGTCAAAACTGGTTCTGGGATCCCAATGTTTGTTATACACATAGATGAAATGCCTTCTCATCAGGTTGAAACGAACAACTATAACGGGAACTTGCTGATGCTGGACGATATTCCAATGGTGGATGCCGGTAGCTGCGCGGATTCAATGAACGGAGCTGTCAAGGTTAAATTGTTGTTGGACTTGTAGTGGTCATCCGAGGTTCTGAACCTAATGTGGAATTTATAGGAATGTATCCATCGATCAAAGAGGAAATTGATTGATAGCAAGGTGCGTTTTTGTCCGACATTAGTTGAATTTGATGGTCATCCTTCAGAAGACTCGGATATCGTTGAAGAAGGAGAAATCGAAGTGTGATGAGTGCACGCGAGCGAACGAGGTACGAAATTTCTTTTCAAGTGACAACGTTAGTTTTTATATATGTATCTACATGATGCATTCGGTTAGAATGCTGTTATGTGGCAGTAAAACATGGAAAGTTTTGTGCCATATTTCGGAATAGGAACGAGAAATTGATTTCTCACATAAATGACTATTTATCTTCTCGTTGCAGAAATCGATCTATGAAGGCTTCCCGGCAAAGGTAGCCTTTGTGTGCATGTCCTGTGGAGCGATGGCGTGCAGAGAACATGCAAGGAAACACGCCAAGGTTAGTCGAATTCATTCCGCGTTCCTTTGATTTTCTATGTAAATTCTAAATTAATACTATACACTGATGTAACTAAAAAGATATTTATTTTTACACTTACATTTTGCAGCGACACATACGAGAAAAACACAATAATACCAAAATTATATTTCAGGCGACCCGCACCGGCCTTGAGCACCCTTTCGTCTACAACATAGACAATGGCACCGTCAGGTCAGTGAAGAGTTTTCGGCCCATTAATAAATATCTAGCCCCTAGGAATTCTAGCTGTTCCGACAATGAAAAAAAGTTGAAAAAATATTGATGTCTTGGCGGCCCACAATTATTTCAAGTAACATGTCCCCAGCAAACTAAAAGCGGCGTATAGTCATCGATAGGTACACCCACTGACAAAATCGAGAGTGCACTGGTTGTGAGATCGTTCTCTGGTTGCAATCGGAAATCCCCCTTTCACTCTCGCTCTCCTCTAGCTGAACAATGAGAGAGAGGGGTATGTAAAATAGCTGGGAGACTATCGGCGAGGCTGATAAGGGCTTGTGCCCGGCCACATCGACTTTCCCCTCCAACAATTGACATTCCGTTGCGAAACCAACTGCGAGAGCTGTGTTTACATTTCCATTTTGCAACTCTCACCATACCGTCCAAGTCATACTTTCCAATCAATGAGGAGAATACTACTCTAGATATTGGGCGTCTACGTAATAAGGTCAGCGAGAATCAAAAATTTGATGCTTGAGAGCGGTAATCGGCAGACACGAAAGTGGCATCTCGCTCTTATTTGCACACGAATCAGAGAGGGCCGAGACGGGGAGAGGACGAGGGGAGGAAGAGAGATGGCGTGGTGGAAGGAGCACGACTCGCTGTGCTGCAGTCTGTGCACTAGGGAACGAGTCGAAAGGGGGGAAGGGATGCTGTCCGCAGAGTGCCCCGTCGCTGACCCCCGGTTTAGACACCGAAGAAGAGTTTCACTTTAGTCATCGCATTTCGATCACCTGGTTTTCCTATCTGAAACTATCATCTGTCTTCAATTCGTGGGTCTTCGTTTTTTCTGGACTGCTTGATGTATTGATCCATAGGCAACACCAAAATCACATTCCCAACGCAAGCGTTATCTCTCATTCGTTCACGGCCCGGCGCATTCAGAAAAAAATTCGCGTTGGTGATTAGTCAGTCGCCCTTTCATTGAAACTATTCATCCTTGGTTCTCATTTTCCGGGTTATTAGCGCGACAACTTTTTTCGCCTATGAGATAACGCCGATTTCCGTGCTCGTACGCTGCATCTTGACAGAGTCGTCGTTCCAGTGCGTATTCGGGTTGCATGATATGATCTGGTGATCTCCGTCAAGAGAAAGGACCATGATGAAAACGGAAAAGCGACCTAATCCGCTCTTTCGAGCAACCATCGATTTGGGAGTACGAATTGGAATCGTAGGAGGGAGGAAGAAGAAATACACGCGAGTTTATATTATTTTATGTTTTAGAAAAGTGTTGTAAAATACTATCTGAAAAAATAATGTTTTACTCTTTCGGAAAATTAAAATATATTATTTCAGATGCGAGATCTGCGAAGTACCAGTGCCCGTGGAGGATGGCGCCTCGAATGATCCCGTCAGGTCAGAATATTACTTTTCCATAAACTTATATTTGCAACAAATCCCCACTGAATGTCCCTTCAGAATAATTGTAATTATAATTTGTTCAGGGCCGCCGTGAACGACATCCGCTCGGAGTCGAAGAACAAAGAAGCCATCAAGGAAGGTACGCAAACGTTTTATAGACCAAGATTTTCTCGAAAAAAAATTAGGTTGGTATAGGCCAACCTTTTACACAATAAACCAGGGTAAAATGTTCTTTTCCAGCGAAGAACGGAACGGCGCAGAAGCCGTTGGTAGAGGGCCGATCGACCAAGCTCATAGGGTGAGCGACAATTTCACTGCGATAGACTGGCGTTTGCATTTTGATATTGATTGTCTTCCTATGTCTAGACTTCTACTATAAGTCTTTGTCCTTGCCACAAACGGTCTGCTGTCTCATTCCACTCTTTCAACTCTCTCTCTTCGCAAGCTCGCATGTGTATGAAAAGAAAAATGACGTGAGTTTGTTTCCATTTCCGAATTTTCAACAAAATATTTATTTCGTTCTGGAAGATATAAAGTAAAACTTTGCAGCGGCCAGACAGTCGTGATTCCGATAGAAGCGGCCTCTCCGAACGGGACGAGTGCCAGAAGTGACAGTGGAACCGAGCTGGTCAATGGTACAACGAGCAATGGATTTCATGCCCCCTCCGAATCGATCCATCCCGCCAAATCGATCCAAAAGACTTCCAGCAAGGTATTCCGACCTTTCCTTGACCATTCACTCACGATCCCCCTTCTCAGGAGAAGGAGAAGGAGCGGAATGGAGCCACGAAGCGCACGTCGGAACTTTTCAAGGGTCAGTTCTTTCCGGATATTTATTTCATTCTGCCCTACAGGCTCCAAAGAGAACGGTCGGACGCCAGCTTCCAATGGAACATCCACTCCTATTTCGCCGTCGACGAGTAATGGCGTCTCCACGGCAGGTAAGGACACAGCCCCATTCACACTGAAGAAAGCGCCACCTTTTGTGTGTGAAAGATAGGAATCTGCTTCAGATAGTTTACTAACGCTCTAGCGGTCAAACTCTAATATTTTCAGCTGCCGTCGAAGTTGCGAGTGGCAGTGGCCTCGCCAAGGGAAGCGGATCGGAGTGGGGGCCGGACAAGAGTATCTCTGCCAAGGTAGCTCTTCCTGTCCACCTTTGCACATGCTTCCGGAAAATAGCAGCTGTCTTTTTGTACATTGAGCCATCTTTTGACATGAGTGTTGCGATGTGGATATTAATTATCCTGTGCCAATTTTCCCATTGCAGGGTCTGTCAAATCTGGGAAACACGTGCTTCTTCAACTCGGTTATGCAGTGCATGATGCACACGCACCATCTCCAGTACTACTGCGATCGGTAAGTCTGGGAGCGGCTGTAGTCCAATCACTAATCGATAATCGATTCATTGCAGATTCGGCCGTGTGCGCTCCATCCGCTTCAGTGACGACCTCAAGCCCATCATTATCAACGACGAAAAGATTCCCCTAGAGGTATTCATTGATTTACAAAATCAATACAAGTGAATATTTCAGCCCGCGACTCTGTCGATTTCCGAGCTGGATTCGCCGATCAACGATGCTCTGCGCGCCTTCATCAATGACTTCAAGAAGGAGCGCCATCCCTCGCCGAACAGTATATTCAACGAGGTGGGAATACTGTCATCACAGTATAGGCGGAATATCTCCGGTTGTCCTATGAGATAAGCACGGTAATGGTAGGTAAAAAGTGACCTTTATTTCCGAAGTTTCGTGCACTTTTACTGCATTTATCGGATGGGATGTATGACGTCTATCTGTATTCTAGATCACGGATCCTAAACTATCTCTTTCAGATTGCCCGAAAAGCAGTTCGCTTCCGCAGTATGGCCCAGCAGGATGCCCACGAGCTCCTCAGGTTCGCTGCGTTTTTTTAAAAGCTCTATCTGTTTTCCATCTTTTTAAAATTAAGAAAAAAGTAATTAAAATGTATTTTAGATACCTTCTGGACGGTCTGTGCTCGGAGGAAACGACGCGATACCAGCGCGCGATTGGCGACAAATTCGGGATACCCGTTAAATCCAGCTCGAAGCCGGATCCCGAGACTGCCAAGAAAGCTAAGGGTAAGGATTACTGTCCTTATATAATATATATAATATAAGTTATATTTCGGTGATATTTCCTTTTTCCAGCGTACCTACAGGCTGCTGGTCGCCCGCTGCTGGATGCCGTCTTTGGTGGCCGCCTACTGCAGACCATTCTCTGCTGCGAATGTAAACACGTCTCCGAGCGGTGAGGAGAATATATCGATTGATTCCTTCGAATAATATATCGATCGATTGCCTTCCAGAAACGAATACTTCCTCGATCTCTCGGTGCCTCTGGCGGGCGGAGAGAGCGGCGGGATTCGGCGAGAGCGCGCGGGAACATCGGAGCGCAAGCTGAGCAAGCACCAGCAGAAGAAGCAGGCCAAGGAGAAGAAGCGGGTACGGTTGACGAAATACATCTTTATTGATTGATTGAATCGACGATCAGCTATTAGTATTATTTATTCCTTACAGGCGAGTCAGAAGGGAAAGCGATCCGCTGGGCGGCGATCGCGTGGCCCGAGCACTACGGAAGAAGAGACCACGAAGACGAATGGAGAGAATGGAGAGGCCGCCGGTATGCAAGGGTGGAGCTAGTGATGACCGTTGCTCTAATTGATGCGAAATTGTAGAATGATGAAGTGCCATAATTATTTTAAAACCAGTCGGACCCGGCACCGCTTCGCGGCGCCGATTCCGACTGGATACATCTCAAACTTGGGTAATTAAAGCGGTGTGACTTCACAGCCCCGCCCCCCTACCTGAAACTTGGGTAATTAAACCGGTGATGTCACAGGTGAGGGGGCGGAGCGATTGTGCAATCGCACCTCAAACTTGGGTAATTAAACCAAGTGACGTCACAGGTGTAACAAAGTCACACACAACGCGATTATTAAGGTAAATGATTATTATTTATGCCGATATATTTGCAGAGGATGAGCTGGCAAGCAAGCTTGACGAGACTCATCTATCGGAGGAGGACATGGACGAGGACGAGGATGAGGAGAACAGGGAGGACGCCGGTTTCGATCGCCTCGACTTTACGGTATCGCTATTTCGCGGATTGCAAACTGATTGTCTGGCATTGTAGAAGGTGCTGGCTCCGATTGGCGTTCCTTTGCCGAGCGGGCGCAGCGTCCTTGCGTCGCTGCTCGAATTCACGGCCGAGGAGAGGTGAATTCTTCCCCGTTCTTCATCTTCCCTGTTGCCCTCCTCCCCCTTTTCCCTCCTTCCGTCTTCTTGTCCTTCCTGGCTCTCTGCCTTCTCCTCTCCGTTCTCACTTCATCTCGGAACCTTGCAGGCTCGAAGGCGCGAATCGGTACGAGTGCGAGGAATGCTGTACGCCTCTCAACAAAAAGGTATACGGCTTTTTCTCCCCCTCTGGTTCTCCTTGTCCCCCTTCTCATCTTCCCTCCAACATTATATTTTCAGAATAATGCAACGGGCACGGCCAAGAAACGTGTCGATGCCCTGAAGCGGTAAGAAGTGTTGATAAATTATATCATTTTCTGATCGAAAATTGTTATTCGATTCTATAAAAAAATGCTATATTACAGGTACCTCATCTACACGCCGCCCGTCGTGCTGACGATCCATCTGAAGCGATTCCAACAGGTGCACTACGGAAATCGCGCCACCACGAGGAAGGCATGTTTACTTTATATTTGTATTCATCAAACCATACATTGTATGAAGAATAATAAGTAAAATTAATATAATTAAGGTCTCCGGCCACGTCCACTTCCCGCTGCTGCTCGATGCGGCGCCCTTCTGCTGCAAGAACGTCGAGGTATTGTTTTTACTGTGTGATAAATACGGCAACGAGGACCGAGTTGGCGGGGTGTTGTACGACGTTACTGCATTTATTGCATCGTATTAACTGCAAAGATTTTACTGTGACGATCTTCAGCGCGTGGCTCCGGGCGAGACGCGTGTCATCTACTCGCTGTACGGCATCGTCTCGCACTCGGGAGAACTCGGCGGTGGCCACTACGTAGCCTACGTCAAGAGCCGTAAGAGGATACCCCAGGTGATCGATTGATTGATTGATTGATTTTTTATACCTCCAAATTGTGCTTATCTGATGAATTTCAGGCTCACGCATTCCTGGAGGCTGCGCGCGCCTCGTGTGCTGATGCGCAGGTAAATAACAGAAATTCGTTATTGATTACTATAGTTATCGTTCCGCCGTACGCAATACATTTAATGAAAATTAAATTATATATTCTAGGTGGAGGCAGCGTCGCTGGCCGCTCTCTCGTCCCCCGTCACCGCCTCGCCCCCGACCAAGGAGGACTTGCCACGAGGTATGGCACTCACTCGAAGTGGGGGTAGGGGTTTGCACCGTTACTAGGTTTATCTCGGAGGACGAGGGAAAATATCGAGCTTGCAGGCACGTGGTACTTCTGCAGCGACTCGCGCACCTCCATCACGACGGAGGAGAAGGTTTGATTTCCCGCCAAATATTGATAACCCAATTATCGATTGATTTGATTATTCAGCAGGAATATGGAGAGAGAAGAGTTTCTTTCAGGTACTGGGAATCGAGGCGTACATCCTCTTCTACGAGCGCGTCTACTAAAAGGGAGGCAGTCGACTCCCCGTCTTCTCCAACTACTCACGGTGTTCATCTAATTCGCAAAAAGCTGAATCTATCTCTCGTAGATAAACGAAACTCGAGTAACTGCTTCATGCTTGTTCAAAGTAGTGGCTAGAATGTACCGATAGCCTTTATTTCTTTCAAAATTACTTTAGGTTACTTTCACGGGCTTTAGGCAGCAATACTAGTGATGTTGTGACTGTCTAGTCGCTAATTCTGTTAGTGTATGCAGAATGAATTGATTAGTTTTGTGGATATTCGTCTTTGTCTTTAGAACTGTCGTCAGAGAAGGAATAGGGGCTTGCCTGTACAGTGAACTGTACCGCGTTCCCATGGCTCCTCTTTCATCACATTAGTCACCCTTCGGAGGCACACTCATATTCTATAGGTATTGGCATTGTCGACGTGTTGCCTTGTATCCGTTCTACTCCCGATTCGCTAACTGGTTGCATCCACTCGTCACCCCTCCTTCGGTTATACTGTTCTAGTTATTATTCACTGTCCTTGCTAAAAGATGCGCTCCTAGAGTATACCGATTGTTGTCAGGTCACTGAATCAATTTATACCCTTGAAATAAAATGATTTATATTAAAAAGATTATTGATCGTCTAGGGGTCATCCCAGCGGGAGTCTCCATGGGGATGCGTCCGGGCCATGTCTCTCTTTCTCTGTCCCTCCTCTTCCCCTGCAGTCTCTCTGATCAGAAGGGGAGGATGGTGTGCCGTTCTGTTGACTCTGTCCTCTCGTCCTCTTCTCGCCCCCCTGGAAACGTCCCTTCCCCTCTGCCCTCCCTCCTCCTCGTCTGCCATTCGACATTGTTCACGTTGTGCTCGACATGTGCCCTCCTCCCCCCGACACGCTCGATTACTGGATTATTTATTCCGCCTTTAATCCTCCTGGATGGTGGGAACGGAAAGAGGAATTACGAAGTCGCTCATTGTCACGTCTTTTTGATCTCCACGATCTGGCCTTGAATATTGTCGAGAACCCTAAATTGTCGAGTTGTCGCATAATTCCGGCCGCTTCGAATATGCTATGGCAGTCAGAATTACCACGGCATGAGAGGATTTGGTTCTCGACAATGAACGTTTCGCATTTCGAAGCCTTCTTGTTTTTTCGACTTTCCTAAATTCTGATCGATCGATGGGATCAATCGATTCCGTTTTTTTGTATTTGTGTTGACTCGCTTTGGTGGCGTGAGATAGTGTGCATTGATGCTGCAGCTGCTTGTGGTGACCCCCTGCTGTCAGTTGGGGCATCCTCCCAGTCAACATTTCCTTTCATTCTCGACGGGCCCACCGCCGATTCCGATGGCACATCGAGGGAGAAAACGATACTATATTTTGTCCTCTGGGAAACCCGCTGATTACCTGGCCTGGTTAGAAATGATGGTAGATCAATGGGGGGACTATTCTCTGCATCGTTATTTCCCTCGACAATTATGTTTGCCTCGGTGTGGCCACGAGAAGTAATACCCCCCGGATAAACTGTTGGTATAGCCGCTGGGGGCTTAATACTGTACTATGGATTCACTTTTAGGGGCCCCGGTCTCATTGTCGAGAACCAACCAGTCCATCTGACGGACATAGGGTCCATTGGGTTCTCGGCAATGGACTCATTATCCTGTATTGTGGCGTCTGTGAGGGCTTATATGTCAATGACAATGAAGACTAAATGGAGGCGATCAGGGACACGATGCCTGGCCACTCACTCCCTCAGCCTCTCCAGTAGTACTCTTGACTCTGATCGAATCGACGGAAGGCGCGACGGTTCAGGTTTGCCCACGGAGGAGGGGAGGAGGAGGAGGGAGAGGGAGGGGGGGGGGGCGAGGTTCCGGTCAGCCCTCCCTGCCATTTGTCATAAGAATTATTGCCCTGGCTCCATGGATGGAGTTTCTCTCAGCTCTGGTTTCCCTCGGACTGATACTTGGCATTTACTTGCCGACTGCTCCCATCCAGTCCACAGGGGCCATGAGAAGGCAGTTGCGAAATGTCTACCTGTCATTAATGAATCATGCCTCACTGGCCTCCGTCTCTGCAACACTTCCATTTTCCCGTCGTTTCCTGGCTTCAGGGGCTATTCGTGGCGGGACCCCAAACTTGTTGAATCTCCCCGATCGGGAGAAGCTTCCAGTGATCCTTTGACGCGAACGGAGTCAAAGCCTGTAATAGGAGCTTGTCCCTCTTTCCGAGTCACCGATCCGTTCCGACTCCCAGGGGCTTTCATTCCATTGTCGGGAACCACGAGGTGCCAATTCCGTGTTTGACCTCAAGAACGGACGAATTTAAAATTAATGATTTATATTAAATTGGCTTATGATATTCAAACTATCCCGGGAAGGAAGTCAAAGACGTTAATAATGGCTGTTCCCCCGTCCTTGCCTCTTCTCTTCTCGGTGGGGGCATTTAAGTGTTCCCTCGAGGAGTGGGCAGAAGGGGGGGGGGGGGGGGGGGGGGGCGGGGTATGGGCCCAAAAAAGGGGGGGATGGGCG
>JACMIG010003101.1:0-13121 GCA_014805385.1 Levipalatum texanum | reverse complement strand
AACCCTCCGCCACTCCCTTCCCTGCACGTCCCCTTCACTTGTGCTATTATCCACCAATAAAAGGCTCATCACACTTCGCAAGTTAGAGAAAGGAAGCTTTCTCAATGATGAGGCTTTCTTTATTCATCTGTCAAGTGCAAATGATCAGCACATCAGAAGCTGTCTATTTCGTTGGCTAAACAATACTCCATGGACGGGCATCGTTCGCCCTGTCGCTGCTGTTGCTCACTGCCTTCGAAGCCCATCTGGAGCTGAAAAGCAATCATGACATACATTTGTAAAATAAAAAAAACTACCCTAGCGCGAAGCATGTCGAGAAGAGCGGGAAGGTCGAAATTCCGTTCAAGCTGTCTCTTGCGGATGTTTCTAGAATTTTGATGATCCGAGAGGATTATTTTCGAAGTCTTATTCGTTCTTCGTGAGAACGGAAAACTTTTCACACCATCCTCGGTTAGCATTTCACAAGCTCTGATGCAGAATCAATGGAAACTAATGCGTTCATCCGAAACTTATAGGCTGGTTTGGCTCTCGACAATATTCCTTTACCTTGCAGTGGCGACGGCGAAGGGAACGTTGTTGACGAGTTGGGCGAGTCCGAGATCGACGGCGTCGTTCACGGGATTCCCCTCTGCCTCCGCCAGCATCGCCATACCAACACGGAGAATAACGACGACGAAGCCGTGCTCAACGAGAATCGAAGAGTTTCGCATGAATGTGACGATTCCCGTCGATCGAATTGCTTCGATTGCCTGCAGAAAAATGGGAAATGGTTTGGGCTCGGAGACTTCTATGACCTTGGTTGTGTGGATAGAAGGTTCAGCATAAAAAGCGCTTGGGAGCATGGCCATCAACGTATCGACGATGTCAGAGGCGGTATGATTCTACAAATGAAATGGAGCCTAAAATATTTAGCCGCAAACCAAGAAAGCATTGTCGCGGAGGCACTCCTCGACCAATTCCGCCTCGTTGACGGATTCAGGCAAAGTTTCGTATCCCAGTGCCGCATTCCGAATGCTTTGAAGCTGCAGTAATCGCTGATTTGATAGGTTTGTCCAGGAAAAAAAACTAACAGTCGCTCGACGGGTTCGATTCTTTTCCTCGACATCCATCTCGAGGTCGTCCAAGTTCTCTCTACGAAGAGCTGCAGGGAAAATATAACACCGCGAAAAGAATCAGAGCGACCATTCAATAGTTCAACTGGAGGGAAAGGGAGGAGAATTGTGCACACATTCATAGTCATCGTGCCCCAGCGCGCTCTCCATGGTGATAGAAGAGAGGGAGGGGAAGGGGGAAGGGAGTGTTTATGGACTCGCGATAATCATTCCTTCTCAATTCCCCTTTCCTTGCTTATAAACGAACAATGAAATCCCGTTATACACACATCTTTGCCAGCGCTGTGTGCAGCTTCTTGAAGCGCTGAAATTGTATTTCGACTCTCGAAAGATCATCAGAACGTGCGTCGTTGTAGGTGAAAGAATTGGCAAAGGTGACATTCCACGGCCCCTGTGCATCTCAACGAGTCGAGGACTCTGTTAGGCCACGACGAAGCTCCCCTTTGAAGTGCCGTGGTAGCCCGTCGACGCGAACACCTCCGACACAAGCATTTCCTGTTCTCCATCTCTCTCTCGGAGGGACTCTCTAGTACGGACCACGTCGTGGCCGGCGTCCACGAGGGCCTCGACGATGGTACCGAAGAACGTGGCATGGCCGAAGAGGGGGTTGTACACCAGGAACTTCAGCCCTCCCACGGAGGAAAAGAGAAGGAGCAGGAGGAAGAAGCGAATGGTCAAGGGAGAATCGAGTGCATACAGCGTTTGTTGAACAACCCATAAACCTAAGACCACGAAACATGCACAAAAACACATGAAGCTTCTCCTTACAAGAGTCTCCTGTGATTTCATTTGACCGCATCATTTCAGAATAAAACCATTTTATCAATAGCATTTCAATAGCGAGTGTCATGAGAACTGGAGATTGCAGAGATCTGAAAGGCGTCGCTCCCTCGTGTATCCGGGGAGGCGTCTTACTCGGTGCGCATCGCAAGTAATGCATCAGTTCCTGTATGATGGGAGGCGACGACGTCAGGAGGAAGGCCGTCGTGAGGAGGGAGTACGAGGCCGTGTTCTCGGGGGCAACACTCCCCACGCTGTAGGCAACGCACAGCTCGGTGCAGGCCTGCAAAGTGGACACAATCAAGGTCCCAAGGGGGCAAACTAAACAATCAATGACTAATTTTGGGCGAATTAGGCACTTCTGTGATAATACCTTGTAGTCGTTTTCCATGTGCAGTTGCCGCGTCTTCAACTCGTCCCTCAGCTCGAGTCGATTGATGCTCAGCCCAGCCTGGAGGACCACACGAACGTAGCTGACGAAGAACTCGTCCTTGGCTGCGTTCAGAATCATGGGCGGCTGCCAGCACTGGCCGTGCGACGTCGAGTCGAGCAGAATGAGGTCGATTGCTGAATGGAAATATATTCCCCCGATAGAGACATCAATTGTATTTTGTTGATGGAAATAACGAATACTTTGCTCAGTCCCCTGTGGAAACGTTACATTTATCTCGTGGCTCGGAAATATTCCCCCGTATTTCCCGAAAGACAAAATGGGAGTAATCTGAGCATTGATATTTTCTCAACAATTCTCACATTCTGCCATCGTTCGTATCGCCAGAGAAGTGTCTCGGAACTGAGCGATGGCCGTTGGATGGCCACTCGACACGTGCACTTCCAGATGGACACGAACGTCGCACGGACACAAGTTTCTGCAATGAGCAGTAATCTTCCCTCTAAGGTTCCCTCCAACTTCATGCATCCAAGTGCGTGTTGCGATTCTTCGTCCCCTCCGAAGACCACAGTCAAGTCTCGGAGGCAAGGAAGCAGCGGATTGTCGGGTTCATGGCGAATCGAGGTCACTGCAAAGAGGAAACAGTGGGGGCAGAGAATGGTCAGGGGAGATTCCACCTCGAGTACTTTGAACTGCGACGCTCCCATACGAATAACACGTGAGTGGGAGGGAGGGAGAGATGGAGAGAACGAGTTAGAGAGAGAGAGAGAGACGATTGGCCAAAAAAGAAGTGAGAGTAAGATTCCCGTCCGTCAAATATGGACTAATTTTAGTGCATTAGTGATCAGTGGTTATTGTTAAGATGACTGACGTTCGTGTAGAATACTCGCTGGGAGGGAGAGGTTGACGAGGCGCGACGAGCAGGAGGAGAAGAGGAAGGGGAGGAGGGAGGGGACGTTGGCCTCTTCCGAGACGAGGCTTCGATCAGTGAGATCAACGTGTCGAATGAGACGGATCCGGTGGTGGACGATGGCGGAGAAGCGCTTGGAAACGAGACGCCATTTGGGATGGACGATCTATAAGGGGAAGAGTAGAGGGACAGAGAAGAAGGGAAACCTCTATGGGTGGAATGAAGGCGACGATGGATCGGACGACGTCGTCGGGAAGGTTCTGACAGAGGCACGTCATGGGCGGTCAGGAAGGGAATGTTTTGAGTATTGGCCGGTACTCGTCTCCCTCCCCTTCTCGTGTCGCCGCCCCCTTCCCTCCCTCGCCTCTCGCGAGTGAAAAACACCCAGCACTGCAGATAACTGGGGGGTTCCTTGTTGTTGTGGAGAGAAGAAGGAGGGAAGGAGGCACGCGTCGCGTGCAGCGCGAATGCAGGAAAACAACGCCTGTGGTGGATTGTCTAGACGAGGAGGATAAACTTGTTGCCTCCATGAAAAGAACCCCTTGAACATGAGCAGTGTTTCCCATGTGAAGTTAGTATTATAAGATGATGGACGTTGAATTATCCAAGTGTACATGGGAAATGTGTGCTCTCCCTCAACTCTTCTTGGAAAACGAAAAATTGTGCTCCCGTCTTTCTCTTCTCCGTGCACCAGGCGAGAATGACTGGAATGAAGAGATCGGCAGAACAATTCAATCTCTCCGCTCTTCCGTGCTGACAAAGGATCGCCGTCGTGTATTTCGGAGCCAGCTGCAGGCGATGAGAATATGAGGAGGGAATCTGCATAATCCACTGAGGGATGCTCGATTCCTCGATGGAACAGTTCTTCATTGGCTGGAACACTTCATGGCGGCAGACTATCTTCTGGGGGCCGCGGCCACTTTCCTCACTGTCGTCTGCTTCGGGAACACCTACGTTCTCGTCAAGAAGTTCGAGGCTCGTGATGGTACTGCCCATTTTTGATCAATTAATTTGTCGATTAAATCGATTTATGTGTCTTCGTGACGTTCATGATGTCGGTGGGGCAGTTGCTGCCGGGACTAATAGTCTCCGGCCTCTACGGCCCACCGACCGTCTTCCCCCTGGCCATGGGAGGAGGGGCCTTCTTCGCCCTGGGGAATCTTTTCACTGTCAAGATCATGGACGGCCTCAGCCTCGCCATTGGAAGTCTTCTCTGGAACATCTCGACGTGTCTCTGGGCGTGGGCAGTGACCATGTGAGTTGTTCTCTCTCGAGGCTCATCGAATGATCTCCAGGTTTGGCCTCTTCGGCACGCGGGCAATTCAACCGGAAAACGTGGTGCTCAACTACCTCGGCGTTCTTGTAATCGTGATTGGGTGCTGACTGGAGCCCCTTGGTTAGTAGGAAGGAGCCCTTGCAGGGGAATCGCATTTGCATTGATCCGAGCGACTCCGATGGAGCGACGCGCGGCCCCGTATTATCCAAGGGCAGAAGACAATTCAGAGACTCCCCTCGAAGAGAAGAACAAGGCTGTGCCTCTAAGGACGAGGATTATGTAAGGACTCTCCTCGAGAGGCCCGAGAGAAGTCTTCAGTGCCATCCTACTGACATTTATCTGTGGTGCGTGCTACGGGAACATGTTCACGCCCATCAACTACCTCGTAGATAACGCCGCCAATTTCACGGGTCCAGGTACGATACTGAGTATGCGATAGCCTATTACAATTTAGAACATCTTCGTCCGCCAACACAGAACGGCGCCTATTCCCTCTCGTATTCGGTCGGCGCCGTTCTCAGCTCGATGATCGTATTTGCTGGATACGCCGTCAAAAAGTCACAAGAACACACCGCAGACTAAACTATCTATTCTAGGCACAATCGACCGTTCGTCAACGTCGAGATAGTTGTGCCTTCACTCGTCGCGGGTGTTTTCTACGGCACGGGAATGGCCTCGCTTTTCGTGGCCATCGAGAACATTGGACAGGTTCAAATCCACATCAAGGCGAATAAATTAAATACCATTTGCAGACTTTCGCCGCTCCGATCACAACAATTTGCCCGGAAATCTTCGTCACATTTTGGTCCGTCCTCATGTTCAAGGAGATACAGGTGACCTCACTGTCGTGAACAAGATCGACGTTGAGTTCAGGGCAAGCGCAACTTGATTCTCCTCGCGGTGGCATACGTCATCACTGCAGTTGGTGTCATTCTCATATCCGTCTCCAAAGTTCCCTTCGATTCTCCGATCGAAGTTCCGTGAGCGGCCGGCCCTCCTCGTCAACATCTCCCTCTTCCCCGTGCACGGGGGAATCCCTGTTCCCAAGGGGGATTCCCCATGAATAAATCATTCCCTGCCAATGGTCGTCGGTAAATATTTTGGCGAACTTTCAACCTGGATGAGTTCGAACATACATGCCCCTGACAGAATGAGCACGGAAGGAAGAGAATAGTCGATCAAGCCATTTGCATAATCTCCCGTGGGGGCAACCTATTTGAGCAGCAGCTCGAGGGCACCGCCAGTCTTTCGTCCATGAAGAGTGACCATCTCCTCGGGGCCGCCGCCACTCTTCTCACCGTCGTCTCATTCGGCCACACCTACGTGCTCGTCAAGAAGTTCGAAGCGCGCGATGGTTTGGTCCTCATCGAGCACCTCGATGTTCCGCCGATACAGGAGTGTTCGTCTCGTTCATGATGGCCATAGGACAGCTCCTCCCTGGACTGGTCGTCTCAGCGACCATCGGCCCTCCCACCGTCTATCCGATTGCCATGATCGGAGGAGCACTTTATTCTATTGGTTAGGAATCTGGAGCCTTCGCAACCTTCCACGACTATTGTTTCTAGGTTATCTCTTCACGATCAAGATCATGGACGGCCTCAGCCTGGCCATCGGAAGTCTCCTCTGGAACATTTCAACGTGCCTCTGGGCGTGGGCAGTGACCATGTGAGACTTCCTGCCTTCCCAGGGGAGACTCGAGCCATTCCAGGTTCGGCCTCTTCGGGACCAAGGCGATTCCACCCGAAAACGCGGTATTTAACTACCTCGGAGTGGTCGTCATCGTGCTCGGGTTGGAGTCCTCCCCGTGTCCCCCATTCAACTAGCCCTTCAGAGGCATCATCTTCGCCCTGATTCGTGCCACTCCAATGCAGAGGCGCCCGGCTCCGTTCTACCCACGGGAGGAGACCATTCACATCGAGAAGGCCGAGAAGAATCGAGAAGTTCCACTGCGGACGAGGATCATGTGGGGAAGATTGTCGATAACCCCCTCAATGTCTAATACCCTGGGGGATAAGAAGCAATTGGGTTTTCGACAATATCTCCCGTCTCCACCCGAATGCATCATTCAGTGCCATTCTTCTGACATTCGCTTGTGGCGCGTGCTACGGGAACACTCCGACACCCGTCAACTACCTCGCAGACGCCGCCCTGGACTACACAGGACCAGGCAAGACCTTTATCTCCACTCCATTAGTATTGTCGAGCACCAACACACGGCAACGTTTCATGACAGCATTGGAATTTGCCATATTTTGGTGTCCGACAATAATGCCCTCTCCTCAGAAGACCTCCGCCCACCGACGGCCAACCGTGCCTACTCCTTCTCGTACACCCTCGGGGCTACGCTCAGTTCCATGGTCATCTTCGTCGTCTACGCTCTTACGAGGTGAGACATCTTTATACACTTCTTGAATGATTCTAAACCCAGGAGGAATCGTCCCTTCATAAACGTGGAGATCGTGGTTCCTTCACTGATCGCGGGTCTTTTCTATGGGACTGCCATGTCTGCCTATTTCATCGCCGTCGAAAGCATCGGACAGGTTTTCCTTTGAATTTGAAACATCGCAGCGTTGTTTTGTAGACGATCGCAGCTCCGATCATAACCATGTGCCCTGAGATCTTCGTCTCCGCCTGGTCCATCTTCGTGTTCAAGGAGATCGAGGTGAGTCCCTCCTCCCTTCTCTCTCTCCCCTTCTCTTTTCTAGGGCCGCCGCAACTTCATCCTCCTCGCCCTCGCGTATGTTGTCACTGCCACGGGAGTCGTCCTCATCTCCATCTCCAAAGTCCCCTTCCACCCTTCAACTGCAGTTGTTGAAGAATAAGGATTGCTTTATCGAGAGCTGTAATTCATGGGTACCCGGAAATCGCCAAACTTGTACGTAGTGGGGTCTCTCTGCCAGTCAGTCAACATCAGAACTAATATCGTTATGTGAGATGACAGGAAGACAGCGAATAGAATCATGCGAATAACCGTGCTCGATCGCAAAACTCGTCGTAGTTTGTCCTCCAGCACCCCGCGACTCGTGCCCTGTTTGCTTCTGAAAGGACCCCGTTTTCACGTGCAGTCGCATCAAATTACCGCTTCAAAAGGCATCGGTGCAGTCGCTCGCGGAGGAAACAACACAATGGAAGAACTTCTACTGCAACTGTTATCAGCCCTATTTCCGAGAGGACGTAGGTACCTGAAAAAAAGTGAATTCACTCAAGCTTGTTATTGGTGATTGACCCAGGCTCGGGATGGTCTCGGTCTTGGCGAGGCTGTCGTTCAGGATTCCGACCACCATCATCATTGACATCATCGCCGTCAGGCCGAATTCAGTCTGAACTCATTGAAAGACTACATTAATGATGGGGGAAGGGGTAACCGCCCGGTTGACGATGTTGTCCTCGTCCCCGAAGAATAGGCCAATGATTATGAGAAGGCCGATGAGGAATGTGGGAATGACGACGAGGGAGATCCAGAAGTTTGGACGACGGGTCAGAACGACGGCGTAGTGAAGCTGAGGGAAGAAGAGATCGTCAACCCCAAGGTATTCGAGAGACTCTCCCTACCACTCCAACGGAGACGTCGTCGTAGGTGAAGTGCATGGTGAAGGTCTCATTCTCCATCCTCATATTCCACTCTGTCATGTCTGCAGTGGTGGTGAATCCGTCGATGGGAGTGTAGGGACGAAGGATGAGAGTGTCCGACCCGTATCCATTCAAGGCAAAACAATAGTTACACTGTTGTATGTCCTGCGGGAACTTGGCTAACTGCAAAATACACCGTTCTTATCCTAATCTTCATTGTTGCGCACGTCGAATTCGCATCCGTATGAAATGGTCCACACCAAGACGACCTTGATGGTACCGTCAGGGTAAACCTGCAAGACTGATCTGTTGCTGTGAAAAGTTGATATTGTGCACAACCCTAGAACTGGCAAAAAATCACAGGAAGATAGGGAAAATATTTACACCAATTATATTCCATGTAATACCTTGGCATTTTGCATCTCCGGATCGTTTGCGTATGATGTTGAGACCCTGAAATGAAGATTTGCAGCCGCTTGTGAACCGAAGCATCACGTGTCGCAAGGATAAATCTCCGGAAACCACAATCGCTGACGATTTACAAAAATGTGATCGATCCCGTCGAATTCATCCGGAATCCACTGGAGGCGAGGATCGCGGTATTTCTGTAATTGTTGATAGACGTTTCTTTCTGGACCGTAGTTTCGCTCACCACGCGCAGGTTCAAGATGCTTTTGAATTCCATTTCCTTCTCGTGCTGAATGGACAGAGTAGCCAGAATAAATGAATGGACTCACGACACTGACGAGCCGCGCATGCTGCAGAAACACGAAGATATCTTCTGGCCCCGCTGTTGCATTTGCTGAATTACAAGATGATAAAACATGATAAAAGAAGAGTATGCCTTTCTTGTTGTATGGACTCCACTGGGCGCTGTAGTGGCCGAAGAGGCGCTGCTCCAAGGCGATGTTGGCATCTTCGAATAACGCCCCTTATTGATGAATGATGGGGGCAGCTAAAGAACTGTCCAATACCTCGCGGTGGCGGTTGGCCTGCTTCAGAGCTGCACATTAACGGACCAATTGAGCAGACAACTACATGAAGAATGAAATGGCCTCATCTGCAATTCGATCCGCAATGTTTCGCCTGGAGAGTTGAAAATGGACTATAATTGCCTCTCCTGGGGACACATGAGTTCAAAGACTCGTCAACATACAAGCAATTACAATAGAACATCACCTTACAATTAGTCCATCGAAACACATCAGAGATTCCAAACTTTTCCGAAATTCAACCTCTTTTAGAATTGGTATTTGAAAATGCTGTTGTTCTTGCATTCCAAAAATAAACAGTCAATGTCGTTGTACCTCGTGCCATATTCGCATGCAAGAAAAGCCAGATGCATTATTAGTATCCACAATCGCCAATCATCCTTCCATCCAGCTGTCGCTGTTGCAGATTTGTCCCATGATTCCTGTTTTTTCTTATCTCGTCCACGAGGTTTGCAGCATTATCACGTATCTCGAATATTCGGGGGGACGAATTCGAAATAATCTCATTGTCAGGTGTATTCCCTGACTATCTGCACCCTCGCCATCGTAGTCAACGGCCTCCTCCTCGTCACCATCCTTTCTTCCGATCCTGCCCACATCGGTCGCTATCGCCTTCTCCTCGCCATCTTCGCCATCAACGACGTCGTGAACGCCGTCACGCACGCTGTCATCCTTCCAGTAAATCCGCTCCCCACCCTCTCCCATTTCTCCCCTTCCCAGTCCGAAATCCTTGCCTCTTACGGTGTCGTCTTCCTGAGTCGTCGTTTCCTCGACGGTCCTCCATGGGAGGGAGTGGCTGCCTGTCTCTTCTTCTGCGCCTCTTACTACCAGGCCTTCATCCTCATCGCCTTCCACTTCGCCTTTCGCTATGTCTCCCTCTACCGGTTCCCGCCAGCCTCTTCCTCCCCCATTCTCCTCCTTTCGGACCCCATCTCAAAGTGTATACCGTTCGCTGGGTCGCCCTCATGGTGGCCTGTAACATCATCTTCACGTCGTCCGTGGTGGCGGCCTTCGCAGGATACATCCCGACGGCGGAGGAAAGGGAAGTGGCGGCAGAGGAGATAGAGAGGGAGATGGGAGTGAGGACGACCGAGGAACACGGGGGATACACCGCCATCATTTATCGAGTATGACATAATTTTGCTATTGTCTAGTAATACGGACTTCTTAAGTTTACCGTAGTCCGTACTTTTCCAGATGGGTTCCTCCTTCCGTCTCTTCCTCCCCTCGGTCTTTATTCCTCTCCTCACTTGTGTCGGGACGTGCTCTCTAACAATCGCCTTCTGCTACATGGGAATAGCCCGTGGAATCGTTTTCTTCTCCCACAACCTCAGTCCCGCCACGAAACTCATGCAGCAACAACTATTCAGGGCTCTCCTCATTCAAGTTCGAAGGATCGTAAGAAAGACCAGGGGCTAATTGAATTGCAGGCGACAGTCCCTGGGATAACCTCGTACCTGCCTGTCCCGTGTAACCTTCTCCTTCCCATCTCGGGCATCGCCTTCATCGGATCCGGCGACTTCTTCCTCATGCTCTCGGCGGCCTTCACTGTCGTTGATCCCCTGCTAATCCTCTACTTTGTCGGAACGTAACGAGATCCCATGAAAAGCTTTTGCAGAAGCCTTGCAGGTACAGGAAGAAGGTTATTTCTTGGTTCAGTCTTGCAAAGATGCACAATAACATGTCCGTCACGGTTCGAATAATGACCAAAGTGCCACTGTCATGATTCTTTTAGGATTCAACTCGCGCAGGAGCTCCAGTCATAACTATTACACGGATCCCGCGCGTGGAAGCATCGTAAATAGTTTTGAAAGTAATTTATTTGCAATATCGGAAATGCCATGACATTTATGTTTTATGAATGCGCATGTCCACAACCACGTCTGACAGCATAAAGACCCTTAATTGTTTACTACGCGTTAACATGTGGAGGTAGAAGAGGATGTCGTCCATGATTTAACAGCCGTCCGTCGATGACTCGGGACTGACGGATCCCCGCGTGAAGTAGATGGAGTTTGGATACGGCGTCGGAACCTGTGAATGGAAGGGCTCTTGCTGAGATTCGAAGAGAGTTTACCGTGGATGCCTTGCTCGGCCTTGCCGTGGGGAGTCCGATGGAGCTCAGGAAGCGTCCCCGTATGAAGGGATTGCCAATGAGAATGAGCCATGGGTGGACAATGATCGGGAGGGTGGCACAGATGTACCTGACAATCTTCCGTCTCATTTTGCTCCACATTTCTGCATATTTTCGTGGCCAATACATGCGGAATATGAATTGTGCCGCGTTTGAAGGCGAGGGTCTCACGAAATACATGAGAGCGATCGAAATATGAACTCCTCACCACAGGTCGCCGTTGACTCTGCCCCCGTCGTGGAGACCTCCACACAAGAAGGAAGAGACCACGTTCCAGAAGTGGGCAACGACGTAGAAGGGAAGGGGAAGGGCCATAAAGGACGCAGTTATGAGATGCACCCGTTCCCCAGCAATATCCTGCAGAATCGAGAACTGCTAGATTACGGTAGCCTTGAGCACACCTGAACGATGAAGGTGCAATCTGCGTGCTGTTGCTGGCGCATTTGTTGTGCCGCCAGCACGAGGAACGTCACAGTGAGCACTAGCGAGATGACCGAGAAGCACAGCGACTGCGCCTTATCCGCCTGGGCTACCGTTATCCTCTTTCCAGGTAAGGGAGCACCTCGGCCAAGTCCTCCTCGACGACGGCGACGATTCCCTTGGTGGAGTTGTCGGCGGCGAAAGAGACGGGGATGACGGAGGTGAAGAGGAGAGGAGAGAAGAAGAAGGTCGGGATCGCCCATTGGGCCCCGAGGTGAGAGAGGGTCGACGTGAAGCTCCAGATCTGGTAACAGTTCTATCCTGCGCTTCCCCTGATCTCAAATACGAGAGAGCACGACAATTACGCTTCGAGCGGCGCTTCTTTAACGTCTCATAATCTAGGCCCATGATGGCCGTCTATAGCATTTTCAATTAAATTAGTCAGATCAAACGTTTGCTAAACGTCACAAGTCCGAAAAGAGTCTTACCCTTCGATAACAGGTGGGGAATCGGAAGGCGGTGTAACGATTCTCAGCGAGAACGATTAATCCGAAGAGGACGGCGGTGCCCACGACGCGCTCCCAGATACAGAGGAGTCTGAAGGGGAGGAGGGAATCGCCCATCCCAAGGAAGGATTCACTTGACGAGAAGGGACGAGGACACGGGACTGTAGAAGGGAACGAAGCCGTAGTCGCGAGGGCGCACCACAAGTTCCACGTGCAGGAACTGGTACATCTCGATGATAATCTAAATCATAAAGGTTCATTTCCCCGTTAATTATACAAGTCCCCTGAGTCTTTAATATTGCGGACTGATTCGCTTTGTTTACGGTATCGAATCTCATTACATTATGGGATTTATTACCGTCTCGTTAGCTATACAGCAACAAAGGCATATTTTCAGGCCTACGCGAGCGTTCTCATTATTTTCCCAATTCCCTCACCTGCACAGCGAGGAGGCCGATGAAGACACATCGATAGTGGGAGACGATTACTCGATTCCTGATGATGTCGACGAGGATGGCGAGGAGGGCGAGGAAGGAAGGCCAAGCGGCCCCCATGAGGATACAGTGGAGGAGGGGAAGGGACATGGAGGAGAATGGAGGGGGGGGGGGAAGGAGGCAGCAGCTGCCTACTGAGAGAGGCACCGAATATCAGTGCTACAATCCAATGGGGGACACCAAACAGCAGCCACTCCCACGAGATCTCTGCTGCTGTTGGGAATGGAGACGACGGAGTCGAACTTTGACTTCGCTTTATTTCTCATACACATACGAAACGAAATTATGCATTCAACGCTAAACGTAGCATGCAGTTGAAAATAGATAACATTTCGACGGCTAATCTTGCACGATTTACAGGGGATAGAAGACGATTTTCGAATTAGCGGGATCCCCGTTCACACCGGAGAAATGTTGATTTCATTAGCTTGTGCCTATACGGTCGAGAGTTATTCCTAGCAGGCCATCCATCTATTGACACTCGTGACTGAGAGTTGCCTACCGGAAAGGCACCTCCCCCTCCATCCCCAATCTAT
>JACMIG010003099.1:0-13126 GCA_014805385.1 Levipalatum texanum | reverse complement strand
GACTTTTCGCTCATGAAATCGCTGAATTGTCAGAGCTTTCAGCTCAATGACCCCTCTGTTCATGCAAAAGTTCCGGCGCAGCCGGGGTTCGAACCCCCGTGGGGGCGAAGGTGCTGTGTCGTACAGCGCCTTAGACCACTGAGCCACCGCTCTGGGAGCCTCATTTTTTTTGGCTCGCGCGCGTGACCCCCGTGCCAGCTGTCCCTTCTCTTTCGGTGATTCATGCCCGCACCATAACAGCGCAGGCCGCCACATGATTCTTCTTCCTACGGGAAGGTAGGGAGGGGGAATAGTACACAGGTAGGAATGCTGCCTGGTAGGAATTGTTGTTCGAGACTGTTCTTCATTCAGAGGCCAAATTGGATGAGATAGAATAGGACCTGCCCTTAGCCTCTTCGTTCAGTTCTCTCATCTATTTCTCCGTTCCTAATGTATGACTTTTAAAAGCGTTCCGAGTGAATACATTTGGAGGTCTGATGACGGGATTTGGGAGGGTTCGGAGACATTGCACTAGATACTGTAGTCAGATCGATTCTGTTTGCCATGGACTTTTGGTTCCCCCTCAGATCTTTTCATCAAGGAAAGTGATTCACGTATCTTTCTCTTTCTCTGCGTCTCATGTGGAAAATACTCTCGTCACCTGTCAGAGCATCGCTTGTCCATTCTCTTATGAAAGACCCAGGAAATTTTTATGTCATCAATCGAGTCTTTCGAGAAGACTAAGCGCCCTTTCATTTCTCTTTTTGATAATTTCGCTCTCATTCATCCACCTTCTTCACTAAAATTCCCCGTTTTTCTTAATGGATTTTTCAGGTTCGGAGATCCGTCATCTCCTTCGACGGCGTCAGCAACTATCTTCACGCCATGGACGGAAACGGGATGTGCGGGAGACATTGGGAGGAATGCGAGGAGGTAAGAGAGGGGATGGAAAAGGAAAGAAGAGGAGAGGAAAGCGGTTAAACCATGGGTAGGGCAAAAAGGGTCCCTCTTCTTCAGCCCCCCTGTGAAGGCCCGCCACCATTCTCGGAGGCATGCGGGAGAGCTGTGGGAGGAAAGCGATAAGGTGAGGAAGGGGAAGGAAAATGAGGAGAGGTTTTCATATTAAAAAAGGAGCAGGAGCGACTTTTTGGCATCATGCCAACCATATCATAATGGGAGTGCATTTGCCGACACGTCTACATATTGAAATGCAGCATTTCAATACCTGGGTGTGAAAGGACAAATTCACTTCCTCTGTGGCTACAAAGTTGTACCCACTCCTTCTTTAAGATGAAGAGACTGGACAGAAAACAAATAGGGTATGAACAATGGATTTTTCAAAGCTTTCAAAAGTGGATTGAAGACTTCTGCGCACTATCATTTTTCCCAATAAAGTTTTCCGCTCGCAATAACTCTGTTCGTAAATGAGGCATGCCTCTATCAGCTGATATGGGATCAGGGGTAAACATATGCACTGATTCACAGTACCTTGCAAGTTGCATGATGGTCCATCTCCATTTGCTTGACGGTCCATATTGCTGCACGCGTAAAGAAGTTCCCGTTTCTGTGAATTTAAAATCATCACGACTAATTTTTTTCAGTCGTGTCGTACGCTGAAGAACCTGGTTACGTCAAGGAGACACTGTCAAGCGACAATGTGACGCCCACTCAGCATGCACCAAGAAGGTGATTTATGAATTTTTAGGAGAACTTACACGCTATATATATGAATCTTTACGAAACGAAATATGCTTCGACATGTAACGGTTCATGTTCGGTCATCTGGATCATTTAGGGATTAGGGATTGCCTTTATGCAAATCACACTTTGGGAATGGAAAAAATACTCGCATGTAAAATCACAATGTGGTCCTCGGAAAGGATCACCAGTTAAAATTACAGTAGTGTCCTTATAATTAATATCATGGAAATTAATGATGAAGGGAGGGGCGAAAAGAAGAAAAAAGTGCGACTTCTGCAAATGTGTTGCTGGTTGCTGTTCATTCTTTCATTCTCTTGCAGCGTCCGAGGTTCTAGTGGTCCTTCGCATAATTCTGATTGAGATCGAACGTGAGTTTCATTGATTTAGTTGATTTTTTTGATTTTTTAAAATAAAATTTAACATGGAAAACGAAAAATATTTCTCCTGTGTTTAGCGACCCACAAACAAAGCCAGGTACTTTACAGAAAGAAGAAGGCAGCGCGATCGAGTGGATCGGGCTACTCTACGAAGCGAATTCTCCTGCAGATCCCAAGGACGAGTGCGAGTGAGTCTCTCTCACCCTAGTGGTCAAGGAGAGCGAGCAACTATTTTTCAACACATTTCCTTTAAATTCGGTGGTTTCTGATCATTCTCCGTGAACAATAGTGTCGGACGGTAATGGTAAATTTCTTGGCAATGATTCAAAATTTTCTCCATACGTTCGCCCCATGTACAACCAAGCTCCAATCCAATATTGACAAAAATCCAAGAAAATCGCATTCGAAAGTGACATCCGTAAAAAATAGGTGAGCGATGCACCACAGGTCGGACGGAACGCGAATTTAGAAGGGCTTGGAACGCCGATATTAATTCAACGTGAAACCCAACATTTTTAGGATCACTGTGAGCGAGCATTGGAGGGTGGGAAGTTATAGATGTTTTTCAAGGCGCATTGATTTCAAGGCATTGAAAACGTCATCAAAATTTTATAGGTAGGTAAATTATCTAGAAAAAGTCTAAAGTGGGTCCATTTCTATTATATCCTAGCAAAAGAAATGTTCAAATGAGATCGATTACCGAGAGAAGATACCCATGTCGTAACGTGCACTCCGGCCTTTTGTTCTTGCAGTTGTCCAGGAATGCCGATCGGCTTGGAAAGCATGCTCACAAAACATTCAAGCCTGGAAAGTGCAGTTGTCGCATTGATGGCGCCTAAAGATAAAGGACATATCATGGGGTTGGCACGAGCGGGGGATGCGCAGGGGCCCCCGAAAAAAACGTTGTGCTAATTTAAAACGAAACAAAGCAAACCTTTTTCAAACGAGGAATTCGGAGAATCCAAAAACGAAGGTTTCGAAAATCCTTTTTTTACTTTTACACTGGGCAGCACAGTGACCGGTCTTGACTTACGCTGTTTAGCGATACCGGAACCGCTCACATTCTAATTGGCGCTGACGTAGGCTGCAATCGATATTATCACTAACACGAAAAGCCATGAGCTCCTTCAGAGTTGATGAGGCTACTGGTATTCTCCCTGCCTCCGCGTTTCACCCCGCTCATGTGGGGCATCTGTGCTTCACCACTACCCGTGTCCCCCTTGTTCGCGCGCCCCCGTCCTTTACACTGGGTAGCACAGTGACCGGTCGCCATGAGCCGGCGTCCGTCGATAGGGATCAGTGGATGGAGAAGATGAACGCAAGGAGTAGAGGAACCTATCCAGAAGAAATGAAGTATAAGGTACATCGGTTTCAGTGTATATTGAGTGCACGTGACACAGAGAGCGGAGAGCTTTGTGTGATTCAGGAGAAGCACAAGTACATTAATAAATGGATGAAGTGAAATAAAAATGACATACGAAATGAATGTAGGTGAGGTTCCAATCAGGTAGAGTTTTTTTGAGTGAGAAGAGCTCGGCCTCCTCGGGGCGGGCCGAACTGGAGAGCAGGGAGAAGAGAGCAAGGGAGAGCAGGGAAAAACCGTCCGGCTGTGGTCCCTTCGGGGAGGGTACATAGGGACTCGAGGGAGTGAGGATATCAAAGAGGTCCGAGCTTCTGTGGCGACATGAAATTAAAAAGAGAATCGCTTGCATTAATATCTTCGTTCTCGATAGCATCTAGTACAGTGCCTCGCTCCGAACATTCTGGAATGGTCCAGTTTGCGCTGTCTTGAATCAACTGGAGTGCTCCATATATGGGCCATGACTTACAATTAGACACGTCACTGTGATACGGTATTTGGAATATGCAGTCGACATGTTTCAGTAATTCAGAAAATATTAACGAAAATGAAAATAGATCTGGGCCTCCGAGGCAATTGATCTGGGCCTCCAAGGCATTGACCCTTAAATTTCGTCAAGTAATGAGAAATCTGGATAGAGAGCGTAAGTTACAGCCAGAATTAGTAGATATATGGAGTTGGTTCGGCCTTGCCACACACATTCCTGTATTTTGGGTTGAAATTCTGCCACAACACTCTTTTTGTATAACTATGATTATATCCTTCCTTCAGTGCTCCTCTCCTTCTATTTCGTCATCTTTTTCAGCACTCCTTCTTCTTTCGTTATGGATGCCGCTCCAGGCAGAAAAACGACTTGGACGCCACCCCGATGACGAAAACCGAGGTAGGTCGGAGAGAACACCCTCTGGCGCTCCTGACAGAGGGTGATAAATTTCTTATGCTGTTTGGTTGTTGTACCGGAGAAAGATCTCGCCGTAATGAATTCATTTCAATTCGCCGCCGGTCACCGATCGACTGCATGACATCAAGACGATGGAAATGGGGATGCCACCACAGTGTGAGTTCGCCATGGTTTTTTTATCATCGACGGTGACCAAAAAATCACTTTCGATCAGGTCGCCTGCGACTTGAACTGGGGCCAGACGCAACTAAACCATTCCATAATCTAAGGATGGGTTTTTTTTACTATGCATGTCTGCGGCCTCCGTGACCCCTAGCAGTTCTCACTTCTCTCCTTGCCAGGCAGTGCACCCGAATTGCCGACTTAGTGACGGACTAACATCTTCCTTTCCTTGCATTTCTACTCTTTTATTTAAACCCATCCCGGATGCAAAAAGGACAAGAGATGTTGCTCCGTACCAAAGCAATACTAATTTAACAAATCCGGGATGATATCAAGGCGCACAACAGAATATAACATGGTTGTTAAACTCCAAGGTTCCGCGTAACCCCTGGTCTGCCTAGCTTGCCGAAAGCACGCTTGACTTTACTGCCTGGTTGCTTGTTGCGCGTTGATAGATTCACGGACCTGAAATAGGTTGCGGCGCTTGATGTTAGAATCATCAAAATCCGATCAACGACATTCTTTCATGGGGTTCACAGGGTATTACTGTGAGTGGAGTAAGTTTAATTTTGCTTACTTTCAGGTCGGTCGATGGATTAGTTGGAGTGCGATACGGCGGAAGCTGGAAGAAGGACTAGCCGAGGCGTATCGACGTTCTGTAGCAGCAGGGGCACTCATCGTCTACGGTATAAGGTGGTAGCCGGTGATTCCATGGTGAGTTTCGTAATAGGTACTCCACACTTCTCAACAATTTCGAGCTGTATGATTACGTACGTTCGAGGTCAATTCTGGTGCGAGCTAGAATGGCCAGGGTCGAAAGCGTCCGTGTTCGCTTCTGATATAGGCAGTGCGTGAATTATTTTGTATGAAGGCTGTAAAATACGCCAAATTTGGGCATTGACCAGCCTCGTAAAAGGGGAACCTACTGAGGAGCCTTCATCAGAGCGGACCCGAACACAGTGATTCTCTTAATTATTTGTATTTCAATTTCAACACCACTGGATTCGTCGTCATTTTTATTGCTACTGGAAGTGATCAAGGCAGAACCGGTACCCGTTCTCACATGTGTCTTTTTTCTCTCCTCCCGTTCCTTATCCCGAAGCTTGGTCATCCACTTCTTCCATCTCTCCTTGTCCGAAGAATGCAGGGCTGCCCATAATATGTCGCTGCAGGTTCCTGATATGGCCTCGTCTTCGCACGTACCCACAACCGGCGGGGCATTGGACCTCCGCCATCTGAATTTCAAAGTCTGAGATCTGTTGAATCATAGGAAAATAGAGATCGACGACGAGGACGAGGACGGGTTCAGGAGGTGATTTGTGTAGTGCAGTGCTTTCTACGAACTGTCGTGAGACCGAGTGCAACAAGGACGGACTACGACATGAAAAAACAAGCAGTGAGTAAGTGGTCAAAGCAGTCCTTCGAGTTCCGGCGGAGAATATTGTGGTGGTGCCAAAGCTGTTCCCTTTGCGTTTCCTTTGCACCCGCTCTCTCTCCACTGTTCTCTCGTTTCTCTAACCTGTCAAACTGTTAGGGAAACGAGAGAACAGTGGAGAGAGAGCAGGTGGAAGCACAACCGGAACAGCATTAGCACCACCACAATAGAAACAGTCAAGATTCCATTATCATGTCAATTCCGTCATCATTCCTTCCATTTTATTTCCTTCAAAGATCTGACCATATCCTTGGAACTTGCATTCATTACTTCATTCTAGAACAATAATAAATCGATTATATTCCTAGTCTTCTTCGATCAGTACAATAAAGAATTCTACGAAAAAAAATAAACTATACATATAGGGACTTTCTTGGATGACATTATCAAATGCTATACATTGACATCGCCTACATTCACACCTACACCTTCCCTTTCCACATGAATGCCATGACAGGGTTTTTTGTGGGATTGCCAATCACTACCGATTCCCATTTCTGGCTCCTCGGTGGGGTGGCCGCGGCCGGAATTGAACCGGTGATGGATTGTCTGGGAGGGTATTGTACAGCACCACAGAACTTCTAAAATACTTACGCTCGTTAGCAGACAGTTCCCTTTGTCTCTTTCAGGAGAAAAGGTATCTCTGGCTGAAATTTGGCATGCTAGTTGATCCTAGATTCCAACCGAAGTATGCAAAAATCAGCAGAAGATTCGTTTTTAGCGCTGATTGTGAGATATGGGAGGCGGAATTTTCGCCAGCGGAACGGGAAATTAGAAGTTCTGTGGTGCCGCACAATAATCGTCTACCACTGCACCAGTCTCACGACTTTTTCGTGCCAGTTCTTATTTTTTGACTGTTCTTCTGCGCATTGCCATCTTGAGTAGGGGGTGGAGTCCGATACTAGGGTTGGCTTATCGGTTTTCGATTCACCCGACAAAAATGAGACAGTAATCGAAAGGCCGTCGATGCATAGATAAAAATTTGTTTAATGCAAAAGCTAAACGGGTGCACCCGGTAAGACATTATGACATCGAGAATATTAGGTTTCTCGAGTCTGTCTCGATTCACTTGCCCTACGTTCTCTCCAGACATTTCTAAATTTGCTTAGTCAATCAGAACCGAAGCGAATCGGAAAAACCGACAAGAACCGATAAACATTTCCATGTGTAAATAATTGTCGGGTGCACCCGATCGACTGTCTCGAAACGTAAATTTGGTTCGATGCATCGAGAATCGACACCGTCTCGGCCAACCCTATCCGATACTATTCGCGACAACGAATATTCGTCTACGAGTCTGGGCAGACTATCCGGTATAGTTGACTATTCGTGGCGAATATTCGTCTGAGCGTCTCATTTGGCGAATATTCGTCAAGTCTGGCGAATATTCGCGGAGCAAAATGACGTCATCCACGATTTCGCGGTCATTTCTTTTTTTTTGTGATTTCTCTGGATTTCATGCGGTTATGCTTTGCATTCACTGACATTATTACCATGCCAGTGAAATATGGATTGCATTCACATCAATTTGAATGCTCGAAATATTGATATCTACGGAACATGTATTTGCCTCAGCCAGCCAGTCATCACAATGCCATCGAAGAAGAGAAGCCGCTCTCCTTCTTCGTCCGATGCCCCTGTTCCCAAGCGTAGATCAAGAAGGATCAAGTCCTCCAGCAAGGCATTGCCCTCCCCCATCTTCTCTTCGTCCTCTTTCCCGTCGAGCCTCCAGGCTGCTCCTCTTCCTTTTCCCGTGTGTTTCCATTTCGAGTTAAATTACATTCCAAGTTCAGTCGAGTGCTGTGTTCTCTTGTGTTTTGTTTATTTACGGCATCTACGTTTACTTGGTTCATTCGTGTATTTTTTCTGTCTTACCTTTACGCAATCGTTTTTGTTAGATTTCCATTACAAATGTCTCTTGTTTTCGCGTTTTTGTTGAATTCATAATAAATTAACAAGATACAGAAACAGCTCCACAAAACAGGTCGAAGAGAACGGTTGTGGTAGACGTGACTGGATGACGTCATTTTCGTTCGCGAATATTCGTCTGAGACCTATTTCCAGACGAATATTCGCGTAAGAGACGAATATTCGCGGCCGATCCCTTTTCGAGACGAATATTCGCGTATCACCCTCTTTCCAGACGAATATTCGTATTCGTATTACACCCCCTAATCTTGAGTCTCTCTCCTTCCATAGATTCAATTGACTCGGAGAGGATTATTTCACACAACATCCACATTTTTCTCGCGAGTCATAAGGTTGGCCTAGCGCACGCTCCAGCTCCAAATATACAGTGTGCCATTTCGCGTACATTCCCGCCTTCGATCGAGCCCACTGTTCTCGGGCAATGCTGCGTCCTTTCAGCAACGTGGCCGATATTTGTAAGCCGTCCCACGAAATGCTGATCAAAATACCCCGGGTGCGTTGGAGACCCAAGCGGTCCATTTTGTACTCACAAAAACATTCGTTCAGATAGTTCAAAGACTCGCGTTGCATAGGAAACATATTTGTACTTCTTGTATTCAAAAACGTCATTTAGCATATTCCTCTAATAAATTAAATAATGTGCCGTAAATAATAAAGAAAATGACATTCAAGATATGAAAGTAAACTCGGTCGCGTTGTTTCAGTCTGTGTGCGATTATATTCTCCTCGATGGCTTCATTGTCTGTTTCTTCCACTGGCAATTGAAAAACCGCTTGGAGGTGATTGTTTATGATCAGGTGAGCCCAAAAGAACGCTTTTAAGCCATTAGAGCGCTTTAATTAAAAATAAATGCTGCCCTAAACTTTTCGGCGCCTTGCCAATCTAAATCGTAGTGCATCAACCCTTATGTAGTCTACATATGAATCCTGCATTTGAATAAGTTGAAAGACGGTCTAATGCAAGCCCATATAGATTCGCAAGAGGCCAAAGAGTTCCTGCCAGTCCTTCTTTGAAGAAAGAGTCCGGGCAGTTTTACCTCCAATTTTTATTCAGTTCGCTTCATCTCGATCTCCGGAAGGCAATGAAAATAAAAAAGTGGGGTGAAAATCTCTCCTCTCTCCATTTACAGATTACTTCGAGGGAAGTTTCACTGTTCGCAACGGAATATCGAACCATATGCATGTTACCCGTTCGCCTAGTTCGATTAAAAAACAGGTTGTTTGGACGACTGTCTTTGCAAATCGCTCTATTGTAGGTCTGTTGGATTCTGCGCATACGAACGGGAGTATGTTAAAAATCGAGACGGGAACGAAACAATCTACCATTGTATGTTACACTCATGCGACATTGGCAAAGGTTTGCAAAATAATCTATTTACTTCTCAGGGTCACGAATTATTTATACGCGAATTTCAGATGGTATTGTCAAAAAGTTGACGTCGGAATTGCTACTATCTACAACCAGTTATTTGCAAAGTGTGAGTTAATGCCCGAGTGCATTCCATCGAGTGAAAAAAATCGAGTGATAAAATACATAGTTTAGGTTAAAATTTACACATCAGTGGACGAACAGAAACACGGAGTTGCGGCGCTTTCGCTCTACGATAGCCGACGTAGACACATTGATAGGATTTACGACATTTCCGGTTAGATAAATTAAAAATATTCTATTAATCTGAACGGTTTTCTAGCAATGAAGAAGCTCCCTGTGCAAGATGCTGTTACTTTCACAATCATCGATGGAAAAGCACAATTTCTCGCCGGGCGTACTCTCTGGGCTAAGCATTTCGAAGTATGCATTGTCTGATAAGGTGTTATGATTCGGATCAATCGAAAGTTCATTTATGTTTCCAGTTGTGCATTGCAGATCGATACGATGAAGCAGTATGATCTGGCAACAGGGGCAATCCTTCGCACTCTGCGCCATAGCCTCTCGTACCGCTCCGTTTTCTATAGGAATAGATTCATAATTGAAATGAAAAGAGTATACAGATCGCTGTCAATTCGTATCATGGATACGCTTACCGATGAGTTCGTTACTAAGATAGGCTTTTAAAAGTCAACGGCGCTCATTGCAGTAAGGTGCAGCATGATGTTCGATTGAGCCCGATGGGAGTGTGCAACTGGTATATTTGCGATATTACCGACGATGGATGCATCCTATTCCAGGACAGGCCAAACAAGCAGGTGTGATATCCTAAAATCGCGTTTGAACTATATAATATTAGAGTAGGTTGCCAAATGTTTTTTTTACTAAAAATACTAACTCACCACGGAATAGGGTGGAATTATATTATGGGTATGACTTTTGAAGGTCACAACGATTCTACTCGACGTACCTTCTTTGGCGGATATCGCAAAGGCGTGTATCAGCGTGCGGGATCGTATTTAATATGTGACCCTCCAGTATGGTCCGCACTTGATAGATGAATTGAGAGAAATTACATACGGTCTTTTCATGAAAGTTGTTTCTGTTACAGTTGTTAGGTTGCAGTCCACTAGTCAAAATTAAATATAAACATTCGTTATTCAATATTTTTGTATGATTACGTGATTATTGTCGACGGAATTAATCATACGGAATGTACGCTGGTCGCCCTCCTAGATAAACGCAGTAAAAATGGCGTAATCACTTACAGGCATGCGGGAAAAATTATATAGAATGGCGTCAGCTCTTCTCTACTCTACATTACGGATGTCTATGTGATTGTCTAGTTGTGTCTAGTTGCGTCTACTTGCGTTTAGTTACGTCCAGGTGCGTCCACCTGCACGTCCAGTTGGGTCCAGTTGCGTTCATGTGCGGACATGGACGATGCCGGGAGTGTCCATGTCCGCACCTAGACAAAAATGGACTGGCAGGTGGACGAAACTATTTAGACAGGCACTTGGACCAAACTGGACATGACAGGTGGATGAACCTAGACATCCACCTGGAAATCCGTAATGTACAGTAATCCCACGCTTAAAGACGCGTTACGCATTTCATAGTGTTTATCCGACAATCACACATTACAATCCGTGACGATAAGGAATAATAACGAAGATGTTTTGTGCAGTTTTGATATTATGCTTGATCTTCAGTGCTTATCTTCACGGCCACACGGAAATCTTGCTGTCGCTCGGAGTGTGGTGCCTCCTGAAGAAATTGATATTTATCAGCAAATTAACTTGGGTGGCTTACATGCGAATGTACACGATATCCAATCCCCCCTTGGCTACCGGATCCTTGGCCTGTCTTCCATTGAAAACTCTAAGATTACTCGCCTAGCTGGGATTCCCTTCACTGCTCCTCCGGCTGCTCGCTCCTTCTGAGACTGCGATGACCGCTTTGCGTTGATCTGAAATGAATCGAGGCATTATCTGTATCATGACAAATCACGCCATCATATCAAGCTAAACAGAACCAACGGACGCAGAGAGAGAGAAGCCTAGGTATTGAGAAAAGGTATAGATACCTGCTGTGCTTCAATGGCCCGATGGATGCGGAAGTCTTCGAGGCGGTCGCGAATTGCAGTCACTGCCTTGTGTGTAGGGCCGAGGGCGACGGAAGCCTGTAAGGGAACAGATCAAGGATTAACAACTGATATGCGCTGAACAAAGCAGTTTGCAAGTAATCCTGATAGAAAATGGGAGAGTTGTTTGTGAACACCTAGTGCATATTGTCTGGAAATGATGAAGCTTCACGTGTGTATTTTTTGAATGCCGCTCTTAGGTTACAATTTACAACAGGACACCACGCACCTCATGCAAGATGTTGATGACCTTGTCGGTATTACGATCCGCGATGTGGGCCTCCGCCCAGTCTTTGTAGAAGCTACAAAAGGTCAATTATATTCTGATTTAGGGATATTATTTAGGCCACGCTGATGCTCCTGCTCCTTCAAGGATGTACAGATATCAACGCTGTGTTAACAACGTTTGCTACACTCGCCTGAAGGCTACACCACGACTACAGCACTCTAGAGACTACGCCATACTTACGACTACACGCAACTCCAACACTTCAAAGAGCTCAAAACAACTACGCACGGTGCACTCCTCCGTAATAGAGGAATTTCTGACTGCACACGGTGTTTTGAGCACACCAACAGCGTTGCTCACTACACCAACAGGAATAGAACCCACACTGCACTGGTGCGATACAGTCCGCGGACACGCAGCTGGTCGTAGATGTCCGTTGCCGAGATGGAGCGAGCGTATTTGCACTGGAAATTCGTTATTGCTTATTACTTACATTTCATAAGGTCTGTCTGTCTGTCTGTCCGTCCGTCCGTCCGTCCGGTGTCCGGGACGCTCAGTTTGCGATCGCATATAGGATTTTCTATTCTACGGCTTCAGATAGAAAGTGTATCTACATTTGGTACCAATCGGCTCGAAATGATGTGGCAAGAAATAATAACGCATTATAAAAATATTTTAACATGTTATAACGTGTTTTTATCGCTAAAATTGCGGGAAAATGCTCATTTTGTGCTAATTCACTCAAATATGGCCGAATTTGGTACCAATCGGCTCGAAATGATGTGGCAAGAAATAATAACGCATTATAAAAATATTTTAACATGTTAAAACGTGTTTTTATCGCTAAAATTGCGGGAAAATGCTCATTTTGTGCTAATTCACTCAAATATGGCCGAATTTGGTACCAATCGGCTGGAAATGATGCGGCAACAATTATTATAGCAGTTTTAACGTGTTTTGACGTGTTTTCAAGTGTATTTTTAAGCCCAAACGCCGTATTTCACCGTATATTCGCCAAATATCACCAATATTGCCGATTTTGGTGTCATTCGACTCGGAATGATGCGGCAAGAATTAGTAAAGCAATTTTAACGTGTTTTGACGTGTTTTAATGTGCATTTACGCGCCCAATTGCCGTATTTCCCCGAATATTCAGGCAATATCACCAATATGGTCGATTTCGGGACCAATCGGCTAGAAATGATGCGGCAATAATTATGCAAACAATTTTAACGTTTTTTTTACATGTTTTCGTGAAGTATTTCGAGCCAAAAAGCCGTAATTAGACCGTTTAAGACCATTTTGACGTGTTTGAATGTGGTTTTAAGGCTGTTCAAGCAGTTTTTCCAATAATTTATGGATATTGCCTGATGCTGTAGCCCGAAGGGCGGGCGAGCGGAACGAGCCGAAAGCCTTTTGTGAGCGCTATGCGCGATCGAGAATTTTTTTATTTTCGCTAAGGTCAGGGCCAGCGAGCGTAGCGAGCTGGTCCTGACCTTAGCGAAAATAAAAAAATTCTCGATCGCGCATAGCGCTCACGAA